>OZ022498.1:8391569-8556519 GCA_963989385.1 Ctena decussata
ACCATGGCAACTACTCACCACAATCAATAGCTTTGGCTAACTCTATTTGTAACTTTCTCTGTTGATCCTGACAAATACCCGTTCTTTTCGTCGGAAATGGCTGTGCTGTCTCTTCAATTATTAACTGTTTCAGCAGCTTCTCGTTCTGAAATTTGTATTAATATATGCAGGTATACTTAAAGCCGAAAGTAAGTTTACATAAGTATATCTATATGAATAAATAGTTAGCCATTTTCTTTTGAAATCTTGGGAATTTTTTTAAGCTTTTTTGTCATGCACTCTCTGAAGCAGTCAAAACAAATTGCCGATAAAACATTTCAGATGTTATCTGAGATAAGGCTTTGAGAATTGACTAAAATTTAGTATTGTTTCAATTCAAAGGGAGATATTTTCAGTGTGAAGCAATTGTAAGTTACTGTCAACTGTTAAGCAGATGAAACACACCAAATGTTTTGCAGGCAATTTTATTTATTGACAATCGATGGATCTTTAAAGTGTTGTGTCCAAAACCCTGGTCTACTGAAATGCAAATTGTTAGTTTTTAATGTAAGCACAGATAGCTCGATAGTGGAATCAATTGCATGAACCATCTTTCCTGAAACCTGTTTAAACAAGTCTTTAAAGCTATTTTAAACTCAAATATTATTTTTTTATCAAATCAATACAGGAATAAAAAATATTCATTAATAACAAGAATTCCGAAGAATGCGGTGTCTTGCCTGCTGGCGCTTTGTCACAAAACAGAGCTAAATCAGCAAAGATGTATGCATGAACCAAGTTTCTTGGCTCTAGCCCTTATAGTTTCTGAGAAACAGACCTAAATGCAAAATCTCCACAAAAAATCGCAAAGTCAGTCAACCCCAAAATGTTGGTCAAGACTCAATATTGATTATGACTTTAAGCTCAACTCTTCCAGATGTATGCATGACCCAAGTTTCATGGCTCTAGCCCTTATAGTTGCTGAGAAACACATCTAAATGCGAAAACTCGACAAAAAATTGCTAAGTCAGTCAACCGTAAAATGTAGGTCAAGACTCAATCTTTTTTTTTTTTTCCGGTATTAAATTTTATTTTCCCCGTGAATTGGTATATTGTGGGTCGGGGACCATCCCACCGTATACCTCACAATCTTATGCATGCTATATATATTTTAACATATTCCAATGAGCATGCTCTTTGCTATTGTCCTATATAATTCTTTCTACCTACTACATATAAGGCAAAACTTTCTTATTACCTTCAGATGTATTTAGACTAATATTGATTTCGATATCTGAGGTTGTGCGCTTTAACTCAGTTATTCTAAGAATAATTTTTGTACTGTTACCGTAAGTATCATTCAAAAAAACCTTCTTGTTTCATCTTTGGGACTTTAAATTGTAAAGTATACCTGTCTAAATACATCTACTGGTCTATGTCAATATTTATATTACATTCATAATACCATAATCAACCTTTTTAGCACTCTGCCTGCCTATTCCCTTCAATGCTGCCAACACTTGTAGTATAATTTCCCCCTCCCCCACATGCACACATTTCAATAATTTACCACCCAGCAAAGTAAACAAATCCAAAGGCAATGCAAAGGAGAGAGGTCACTTAATGTCACGGAAGGACAGAGCAGCTTTACCAATTAAAATTTAATACTCTGTAGCATTATTCAGCTATTGTATACTAGCAAACAAGGGGATAAACCAGAATCGTCCATTTCCACCACTATGGTCCCCTCCACACATTACACAGAACATTTTATAATGTCACAGAGTCTCATTTTATATAATACCTTTTTTTTTTTCTCCCAACAATGCTATCTAATCTATTAGTTTACCATAGTCTCCCCAAAGGTCATTGAACTTTTGTAATTCATTTTTACAGACATGTATTGACTTTTGCACGGCATATAATGACTTTATCCTTGTTTTCAAAGTATTAAGATTTAAGTTTTGTTTTAGACATCGTGTGCGATATATATAATATCTGGCTTCTAACAGTATTTGATTTAGACTGGAAAAATTCCCTTCATCTGTCATACCAAACAAAAATTTCTGTTCATCTAAGTTCAATATAAGATCTTTAGATTGGAACCAGTATTTTATATGTGTTATCAGATTCTGAGTATCTCTACATTCCCATATTAGATGTTGTATTGTTTCATCTTCTGTTTTACAGAAAGTACATTTAGGACTATCTATTAATTTTATTTTCTTAAGGAAGCTATTAGTAATTAATATTTTATGATTAATTTGAACTTGGAACCATTGTAATTTTGTATTTATTGTAGTCTGGAAAGGAGTCTCAAATACTCTTTGCCAAATTTTATCTTCCATTTGATATATTTTATTCCATGATTGTTTCCCAGTTGGGATCTCAGAGTTTTGATTTAATATATTGTACATTACTTTACAACCCTTTGTAGTTTTCAATACACTTCCTAGGTGAATTGGCATAAATGGGCTGGAAAGTTTTTCCTTTACTTCTATTGTATTTCTCTTCTTAAAGTCTTTTAAGCAAGATATTACACTGTAATACTGCAAGAAATTTAAATTCAGCCCACTATAAGTTTTAAAATTTGCTAGTGATAAAAACTTACCTTGGTTATCTATCAAATCATTAACAAATACAATTCCTCTATTATACATTTCTCTGTCAAATATACCTATATCCCCAACAATAAAGTTTTTATTGTGAAATAGAGGGCTTGTAAGAAAATGATCAGCATTTTCTATCTTGCTTTAAAACTTGCCATAACATCTTTCCAAAAGGCATTATCAATATGGTTAATTCTTTCTTCACAGTAAAGGGATGAGAATGTAGCTAGTTTTTTCACATCTATATATAACTGTACTATATTTTGCCACTTGCTAGTATTACATGCCATTAAAAGTTTCCTTATCCAAGTTGTTTTGGTTGCACATAAAAAGGCTTCTAAGTTTATCATCTTCAATCCACCTTCAGTATATAGCTTAACTAAAATACTTCTTTTGATTTTTGAAGGTCCATCCCATATAAAACAAGAAATGTTACAGTATGTAACAAATGCCCCCAAAGGCCCCTTAGACTGACCTTTGACCCTGATTGGGACCTTGAGAAAATATTTGACCTCTAACCCCAGACAGTGACCTTGACCTTGGACGTGGGAACCTAAATTTTGTATGTGACACACCTTCTCATTATGCTCTATCTTTCTGTGAAGTTTCATCAAATTTGCTTCAGTAGTTTATAAGTTATAGCTGAGACACGATTTAAGATATAATTTGACCTTTGACCCAACTGTGACCTTGACCTTGGGCGTGGGAACCTAACTCTTGTGCGCGACACACCTTCTCATTATGCTCTATCTTTCTGTGAAGTTTCATCAAATTTGCTTCAGTAGTTTTTAAGTTATCGCTGAGACACGATTTGTTACGGACGGAATGAGGGACGGACGGTGCGATTTTAATATGCCACCCGAAGTCCCTTCGGGGGCATAATTAAAAAGCATACTGTTTATTTTCTTAATGGTAGACTGCGGTGGATTAGGAATAGAAAAAAATAGATGGTTAAATATTGACAAAAATAAAGTTTTAATAACTGTTATTTTACCTATAGGTGTTAAATATCTTTTCCTCCATGTTTCTATCATTTTTTCCAGTTTCACCACTTTTTCCTTGTAATTTTCCTCTATCATTTTACTGAGATCTATATTAAAATTTATTCCTAGTATTTTAAAGTGTGCTTTGCCCCAACTAAGTTTCCATTTTGTTTTAATTGACTCCTGACTGTACTTTTTTTTCCCAATCCAGACCACTTGTGTCTTATCAAAATTTATTTTTAAGCCAGATATTTTTTCAAAATCTGATAGTTCTAAAAGTGCTTCATTTAAAGAGGAGGGAGATCCATCCAAAATTAATGAAGTATCATCTGCGAATTGTGATATTTTAAATTCTGTACCATTTATATTTATTCCTCTTATATGTTTATTTTCTCTGATTTTTAGGGCTAAAATTTCTGCACATAAAACAAAAATATTAGTTGACAGGGGGTCACCTTGACGACATCCCCTACTCACTTTAAAAAATGAGGTGAGATGCCCATTCACATTGACAGCCGAACTTGCATTATTATACAGTACTTTGACCCAATGTCTGATTGAATCTCCAAACCAAAAAAAATAAAAGAACGCTCTCTATGAAACTCCAAGAAACTGAGTCGAAAGCCTTTTCAAAATCAATCATTAAAAGGAGTCCCGGTATATCATTACTTTCTGTGTATTGCATTATGTCATAAATTAGCCTTGTGTTTTCACCTATATAGCGGCCTGTTATAAACCCTGTCTGATCATGATTTATTAGATAATCCAAAGTAGTTTTAATTCTATTTGCAACTGTTTTAGAGGCTATTTTATAGACTGTGTTCAGCAGAGTTAGAGGTCTGTAATTTTTAAGATAAGATCGAGGTTCGTTGTCTTTAGGTATGCATGTTATAATACCCTGTTTTTGAGTGACCGACATTTCCCCTGACATATAGCCATAATTTATTGCTCTTAAGACAAACCATCCAATTTTCCCCAAAAAAAACTTTGAAAAATTCAGCTGGAAAACCATTTGATCCAGGAGACTTGTCATTGGCCATTTGTTTTAGAGTTTCACTTACTTCTTTATATGTTAACAGGCCTTCCAGTGTGTTTGCCTGGTCCTTATTAAGTTTTGGATATGTCTTGTCTTGAAAAATGTTATCTAGATTTTCCAAAAATGAGTCAGACTACTCTTCTCTACTGGTATATAACTGCTTGTAAAATTTTTCTACTTCTTCCAAAATTTTATCTTGATCGGTAATACTTCCCCCTGCTTCTTTTTCTACTTGTGAGATGAACTTACTTGTAAAATTCCTTTTCTCCAGATTACAATAATACTTAGATGGTTTTTCTGCATTTTCTATCCACTTTGCTTTTGATCGTATTAAATAACCTGTCATTTTATCTCTTCTAATATTGCTGAGTTGAAGTTTTAAATCATCAAGATCCTGCTGATTTTCTTCTGTAAGGTTTTGTTCTATTTTTTCAATTTCTCTTAGTAGTTTCTTTTCATCTACATCTCTGTTTTTCTTTTTATAACAAGAGTATGAAATTGATTTACCCCATAACTCCATTAGCAAAGTTTCTAAAAATAGTTGATCATTAATTGTGAACTGTATTTCATCATCTGGGATATATTCTAAGTTTTCCATGTCATATATGGGCAATGCATATTGCTGTTTTACTTCTAAATTTTTTTTATTTATAACTCTAAGGTACTCTTCATCTTTTAATAAACTGTTATTATGTTTCCAAAGGGGTTTACCTTTTTGAAATTCTTGAAAACTCAGTTGTAAAATAATCATTGAGTGGTCTGACTGATAACCACTTTCTATGGTGCATTTCCTTATATGACTGGCTAAATTATTAGATAAAAGAAAAAAATCTAATCTTGCCTGTTGACATGGTGTCTTTCTTCTCCAAGAATATCTATGCAGTGTAGGATTTAGTTCTCGAAAAGGGTCTATCAACTCATTGTCCTGTATGTAATTTATAAGTTTATCCCTCGCTTTTTTATTGTTTATATGTTTGTAGTTACAGTAGTCTAATTCTGCATTTATTACTAAATTGAAGTCCCCACAAAAAATTACAGTTTCATTTTCAAATTCTTCCACAATACTAAACAGCTTTTCAAAAAAAATTGGGCTATCAGCATTTGGACCATATAAGGAGATCAGACTTAACTTATTATTTTCTATTGACATATCTAGAGCCAAAAAGTTACCCTCATCATCTATCTTCTGCTTATAAACTTTATACTCAAATTTCTTATTAAAGAATACGGCAATTCCTCGGGCATTAGATGCCGAAGAACTAAAGAAACACTCCTGTTCCAAGACTCAATCTTGATGATGGCTTTGAGATTTACTCTTCCAAATGTATGCATGAACCAAGTTTCATGGCTCTAGCCCTTCTTGTTTCTGAGAAAATGACCTAAACGCGAAAACTCCACAAAAAATTGCAATGTCAGTCAACCATAAAATGTAGGTCAAGACTCAATATTGATGATGGCTTTCAGATCTGCTCTCCCAGAAGTACGCATGAACCAAGTTTCATGGCTCTAGCCCTTATAGTTTCTTAGAAAATGACCTGACCGTGAAAGCTTGACAAAAAATTGCAAAGTCAGTCAACCGTAAAATGTAGGTCAAGACTCAATATTGATGATGACTTTGAGGTCTACTCTTCCAGATGTACGCATGAACCAAGTTTCATGGTTCTAGCCCTTATAGTTTCTGAGAAAATGACCTAAATGCGAAAACTCAACAAAAATTTGCAAAGTCAGTCAACCGTAAAATGTAGGTCAAGACTCAATATTGATAATGGCTTTGAAATCTACTTTTCCAGATGTATGCATGAACCAAATTTCATGGCTCTAGTCCTTATAGTTTCTGAGAAAATGACCTAAACGCGAAAACTCGACAAAGTTTACGCCGCCACCGCCGACGACACTGGAAAAGCAATACATATAGTCTCGCCTCTGCTTCGCAGGCAAGACAAAAACTGTAAAATTACTTTTGGTTATAAGTATAATTCCAGAAAATAGAATTTTAAAGTTTTCTAACACTTAAAGCAACAAAAATGAAAATACATGTAGCTGAATTTGCAAACAGCGTAGATCAAGATGAGGCAGCTCATAATACGATATGCAGCTTGGACATAACATTTTCCTTACATTTTGCAGACGTAAATTTTGTTGATTGCTTTTCTGCTGCTCTAAGAGTTAGCTTTTACCTCAAATAATTACATGTACCAGATGTTTATCTGAATTGCATCAACAGAGGACCTCTTTTAGAAAATTGATATAAAATTAATGTTTCGTTTCTCTTTAAAATTATGGAAAGAAAAGTTTTAAAGTATTACTCTAGGAGCCAAAATCGCCTATCTTGCCAAAATAAGGGTCGGAGGTGGCACCCTCTGCTATACTAAGTTTGAATGTATTTTTGAATAGTCTGAACCTTCAGAAACTAGGTTTGATTGTTCTGCTCGTCAAATTTTATTGTCAAAATAGTCAAAATAAGCGATGGGTATGACTACCTATAGTGGAGCAAATATGATTCCATAAGAGTCCTAGAAAAGACAGATAGTAGTCAATCGGGTGTAATATTTGTTTTTATATATTAAAATGATTGTTTTGACCTGTAGTGATCAGATTCAGCGTTTGCCACCTTTACAAAACTTGTATAACTCTATAATGGGCAGTTATTTACGTTACCCTATTAAATTTTAATTATATAAAATAAGAATCGATGAGAAATATGCCAAAATGATTTAACTGTATCAAATCTCAATATTTTCTTTAAGAATAGTTAATATGCTATAAATTAAGCTGCACAGAAAACAGTTAAGAACATCGGGGCTGTTATTTTCGTTATAACAGTTCATGTACCCCTTTAAAACTTAAAACGCAATTGTTTGATAAAACATAGCTAATAAGTTATTGTAAACAGAAAAGTTGACCTGTTTCCTTCAGATCATACTAAACATGATGCAACACAATAGTTGAAATAAGTTATAAACATACAATACATTTCTTTAGCAAAGTAACGTACTCAACAGATTAACATGTTTGCATAAAAAGACTGTCATTCCTCCAGGAATACATTCATTTGGAACTTTGCCTGTAAAACAAATTAACAAAGTTAAGCTAATTATATTCATTATTTATCCAAAAAAATTCTGCATAGTTTAGTCGCCTACTAAGACAGCAAACAATGTTGTTTACTTGACAAGAAAAATTTAAATTGTCCCAAAAATTAAAGAAAGCGCTCGTGAATTAATCTGCACATGGAAAAGTACTAAATTTATTTATATTCATTAATATCTTAATTATTTGTAAGAATCACACAATACAAACTAAGTTTTGATAGATTACAGTTTTGTACTTAGAAAGGTAACGTTTGTAACTTTTATTTAAAATATTCCTTGAGATTTGATGTTGCAAATGCAAAATAAGCCAAGACAATATTAGGCTGAGTTATTCTTTACATGAATGTGAAATTGTTTAAACCTACCGTATGTAATTAATCAGCGATATTTCCAAGGCGGTTTATTCATTGTGGTGTATTTATGTTAAAGTTTGTGCTGTCCACTGTTCTGTTCTTTTCGAAACATTGGTTTATTTCGTCTGTAATTTGCCATTATCCTGTTGAAAATAGGCGTTGTGTGTGCCTTGTTATGTTGGTAAAAGGCTAGCTATGAGGTCATCTGCATGGAATGGACTGCACGTTTATTTTGCTACTTGCTAGTATTATTTGAGTACTTGTCTTTTTACTTTATTTTATTTCTTCTAGTTTGGTATCATGGGAGGGTTGTGGCACCCATTGAATCCATTCCTGATCGCTGCCAGTTAACACTACTTTATCTGTTTTGAGCTATTCTTTTAAAAGCAATATTAAAACCATGGTTAAAAATATTTTGGGCTTTTAGCATAAATTTAAACCAAAGTAACGTATATAACACGCTAAAAATTGTTATTTTTACTCCGCTGCTAGTGTAAAGTGCCATATGGCTACGGCAAAATGCTTCCCTGTACTTCATTTATTGAAAAATAAGTGTTTCTTTGGTATTATTTGGTCTCATTCGGAGTCAATTGAAAAAAAAAATCAGCCGAAGCTGGTGCTAAGGGGCATTGAAAGTGTTATAATATTTTATTCCCAGACACCGAGGTTGATGTCTTTGTTTTCTGTGATGTGTATTTTACTACAAGAGAATCTTCAATCACAATTTAGTTAAATTCCTATCATTTCAAGAATTCTAGGTGAATGGATACAATCTTACGTGAAATAATTGCCAAGTTTACCTTTCCTTCCCTCCTTAATGGGAGTAAACTCTTAAAAGAAAGAATTTGCCTTTGTAGGAGAAAAGTGTTTCTGTTAAAAGTAAATCTTTAAAGGTTAAACCAGCCACAGAAAAAAAATAAGAGGTCGAGAATCTTGTTTCCATTCTATCAAATTGCAGTAAAACATTGAGGTTTGTCAATTGACATTAATACAGTATTATTTCCATAACATGTTTGAAGATCATCTGGAAGTAAGGACATATCAGATTACTGGCAAGTGCAGACGATACTGTCTAGGCACGACTGATATGAATATGACATTATCAAAATGATATTAATCACTCGAATCAATGATAATTCACTTACTTTATCCCATTTGTTTGATAGTAAAAAAAGGTAACGCATACAACATTTAAATGTAAACAAGTTGTGAGATTAAATATTGTGGTTTGTAATGATACCGTTAAATAATGTTTGAAATTCAATAAGATGAAGCATTGACGGTTCCTCAGATCTCCGAACGAACTCTTTTATTGTTAAGAAGTAGGCTTATTTAAGGCCATCTAGCAATATGGTCACCTGAATAGCTGCTCATTTTGCTTTCTGTTTTGTTTTGTAATATAAGATAGGTAAACCTATATGTTCTGGCTGTTTTCAGCTGGGGTTGCTTAATGACAACCTGTTTGGGAAAGAACTGTTAATTCAGTTTACCATGCATGTCTTTCGTGAACTTTTGTCAATTTGTGTGTGTGCTTCTTTCCCGTTTGGTTCAAGGGCGGGATGTGGGATCTGACTGTATTTACTTTTCATATTAATGCTCGTGTTACCATGTGCAGAAAATAACCGTTTGCAAGCAAAACACCTTAAATAGGCATTATACCGATGCAAATTAGGCACTATATAGAAAGTTTATATGTATTTATGCTACTATTACACGTTTTGTTTGTAACAATGGCAATTTGAAGCAATGAAATGGGTAAATCAAATTTTTAAATCTCTTCAGAGATTTATGGTTAAACTGCTGTTATGTTAACATTCGGAAGCCCAATGTTTTGCTTTCAACATTTGAGGATTACTTTAGGACGGGTTTCTTTCTGCTAAAGGCTACTCAAGCATAAATATCAACACTTGTTAACAGTAAAAGGGTAATCTGATAACTCTTTTATTGTTTAATGTTGTATACGTTACCTTTTTTTGACTTCCTAACTAGGAGTTTAAGGAAGTGATTTTTTCATTGATTTGATTTAAAAGTCATGTTGCTAATAAACTGAAGATAATGACAATATGTCATGACAATATTACCCATGGCTAGAAATGCCATGTGCACTTTCAAGAAAAGAATCAATGAAACCAAATCTGCTTTCTTTTCTCGCAGATAGTTTTTGCTTTTAGATTATCTTCAAGCATGCCATTGAAACAATACTGTGTAAATGTAAATGGCCATACCTCTATCTTTTATTGCCATTTGTTTGATGGATGACAACGTTTGTGACATCCTGTTTGCTTCCCTAGATATGAAACCCTTCCAAAAATGGTCAACTCGCAATCCCCCTCTCCCCCTCCCCGCATTAAGAAAGGAGGCTAAAAAAAATAGCAGAGTTATATTGCGCCACAATATATCAGTTCTCTTTTAGCTCTGTAGGAATGATAAAAGCTTAACTAAATTCCAAAGAAAAGTTCTGTGGAGGCAAGATACGCATCAGAGAAAACACTACATTAATCTCGGTTTTAACTGAGCGTGTATTCACTAATGTAATGTTACGACACTGCCAATGCCTCCAAGCAATAGCTTGAGCTAAAGTCTTTTTTCAAACTGAGTCAGAATGAGCCCAAATGATCATAAACGTGATTTTCATTACGATGAAGTAAGAGAGAGCTATTCACTCTAGCCACGCTTGTGGCAGTAAAGTAAAAACTCTTACCTTTTAACTTGTTATATACGTTACTTTGGTGAAAATACATGTGATAAGGCAATAAATCTGTGAATTATTATAAAGTTTTTATGGGAAAAGGTCAAAACAGATCAAATAGTGTAAAAGGCAACATTTAGGAATTGATTCTCTGTGCAACAACCAACCCACGACATCAAACTGGAAATAGCACCATAAAGGTAAAGTACTAAGACGAGTTGTAAGGCGATACTATGGGGTAGTAAAATAGACTTGCAGCCCGAAGTCTGTTTTGATTTGTTATAACTGAATACCTGCAGACCACAGTTAAGTATTATAAGGGCAAAGAGTAGGCATGTGACCTAAAATGGTGTTTTTTTACATGTTTCATTATTTCTTTGGACATTTTTTTGCATGGGTAGCATGAATCACTCTTTATATACACAATACCATGCCAATCATATTTGAGTGCGGAACATATTTTGTTTGTGTTTTTGGACATTTAAATCTGCCTAACCACTATGCTATTTAATGGACACGATTATTGAGGGTTATCTCATTGAACAATTTAGCCTACCCGTTTCTCAAGTGGGTGGGGTAAATTCATATAGAAAAATGCTCAAAACAGAAAGCAGAAAATCGTTTTGACGCATTATGGCTCTAATAAGTAACACCTGTATTAAAACGATATCCCTAGAGTGGAAAAAGAATGACATTGCTTCAAAACATGACTTCCACTGAAGTGTAACAATGCAACAATACATACCTTAATGGTGTTGTTTTCTGCCGTAGGGTACCAAGAAACACATGTGAAAAAAAGTATCATGACAATAAAATTTTAAGAGCAGAACAATCAAACCTCCTTTCTGAAGGTTATGGCTAGAAGAAAACGTAGTCAAACCAAGGATAGCAGAGGGTGCCACCTCTTTCAATTTTTAGCTGACTTGGCTCCTAGAGTATATACTGATGTTCCTGCCTCATTCCTATTAGAAGATTTTGAACCTAAATTTATAAGCCCTTTGACCTGAATAAGGCTGTGATCATTGGCAGTGTCACACTTAGATGTTATCCAAAATACAACTCAAATCTTTTAGCGTATATGGTGTATAGCAAACATCTACCGTAATGACCCTAAATATTCAGATAGACAGCTGAGCAAACACTGTAGACCCAGATTATTTCATCACAAAAGTTCTAATTATGCAGGGACCACTTCATTAGAAATCACCTCACTCTTGCAGTTCTAATGAGGTGTGATAACATGAAAAGACAAAAAATTATCTGAGAATTACCATCAATATCCTCACCACAGGCCCAGATAAGGTGAGTATTTTAAGATAATTCTAAGATCATTTTTGCTAGTCCTTAATAAAACATGTTGTGACCTTGTCAAGCCAGTTCTAATGAGGAGCCACAACATAGGTTTTATGAAGAAGTAAGAACAATTATCCCAAAAGTATTATAAAATACTGATCATATCTGGACCTCTGTATTCCCTACCTACCAGCTTTATTCTGTTACATGTATATGATGGGGTTTCCCCCACTAGGATGACCATAATTATCTGAGCTGTGACACAACAAAACCAACGAAGAGGCATGTGCGCCCAGTGGAGACTCAGATCAGTCTGGGCAGTTGCCCAGTCTGATCAGAGTCTTCATTGTGCTCTTTAATGTTATCTAAGGGTCTAAGCTAGCTCCATGTGTACAGTGAAGACTCTCATCAAACTGGGCAGATGCCCAGGCTGATCTGAGTCTTTGCTGGGTCCACATGCCACTTTGTTGGTTTTGTCATATCCTGGTTCATCTAAATCAGTCCTGTTTAATTCTGCTATAAAAAAAGTTTTCCCTTTCAAAACAATCTCAATAATCTAAATCAGTCTTACTAGACCCCAGTCTTAAAACTGAATAAATATGAGCCATGACACAACAAAACTAACAAAGTGGCATGTACATCCAGCGAAGACTCAGATCAGCCTGGGCATCTGCTCAGTCTGATCAGAGTTTTCACTGTCCACACACAGCTAGCTTAAACCCTTAGATACCCTTTAAGCACTTAGCGAAGAGTCTGATCAGACTGGGCAGATGCCTAGGCTGATCTGAGTCTGTGCTAGGCGCACAACCACTTTGTTGGTTTTCTCATGTAGTGGCTCATTTGGTATCTTGAGGACAATATTTGTATCTGGCGGTCAATATACCTACCCTATAGTCTATAACAAGAAAGTCATCTCTACATATTGGACAAGCACTTCCTGTGTGTATTGTCCCAGATCTCTGAAAATATATGGAATAATCATATCCTACAATGGAAGAGCCGTAGCCTTGGATAAGGGTGAGTACTGTGGGATAATTTGGGATAACTTGTTAAATATGCATAAAAACATATGAGCCGTGACACGACAAAACCAACGAAGTGGCATGTGTGTCAGCGAAGACTCAGATCTGCCTGGGCACCTGCCCAGACTGATTAGAGTCTTTGCTGTCCGCATAAAGCTAGCTTAGACCCTTAGCTACCCTTTAAACACAGTGAAGACTCCAACCAGAGTGAGCAGCTGTCCAGGCTGATCTGAGTCTTCACTGGGCGCACATGCCACATTGATGGTTTTGTCATGTTGCGGCTCATATGTTGTGTCCCTTCATCTGAACTGCTTCAATGAGGAATTTTAGATTAAGGGTCACAACATGACACTGTTGTTGAGTTATTGTTTAACGTCCATGGTAAATAGCTATGGTCATGTCGGGACGGTCAGTTAACCTAACCACACAATTCCTAGACAGGCTTCGACCTCCTAAGCAGTTAACCAGTACTAAGTGCACTTATTTTCACCAGTAACTGACAACTGCCCATCTGGAATCAGTGGAAGGAAAAATGAAACAAAATGGCC
Source organism: Ctena decussata (assembly GCA_963989385.1). Taxonomy (NCBI): domain Eukaryota; kingdom Metazoa; phylum Mollusca; class Bivalvia; order Lucinida; family Lucinidae; genus Ctena; species Ctena decussata. Next base: position 8,405,174 of record OZ022498.1, read on the forward strand.
GGACCAGGTATCGAACCCAGGACCTCTGGCTTATGAGGCAGGCGCCCTACCGATTGCGCTACGCGAACCGGCAACATGACATTGTATTTTCAAAAAGAAATAGGAATAAGAGTCCATGGAATGTGTCTCGCCTGTCAGCACATTGTCACAAAATAGAGCTAAACCAGAAAACTAGATGCAACATATATTAAAACCACCGATGTCACCGCACTGGAAAAGTACTACTTATATCACGCTTCTGCTAGTTGTAGGGGAGAGAAAAATTAAGCCACAGCTATCATAGATACTCTGCTTATCTAAAGCTCTGGACTGGTTTCTTTTGCAATCACTGGTTTCTTTTGCATTCACAAAAGTATGTGCAAATACCTTGTTAATCATCGCGGTTTCATGTTTCTGAAACTGAGTGTTAAAGGATGCCTAAAAGGCAACGAAAGGCCGTAGGGGACATCATCCAACATTTGGCTGAAGTCAAACAAAGGGCATAAATCTTCAAGAAATATGTCACACTTAAGTATGAATTCACATGCACTCCTCTTCAAATTATGGCAAAACATAAGGCAAAGGCCAAATGCCCCACACATACCCCCCCCCCCCTCCCCCCACACACTACCACCACCACCACCATACAAACCACCAACCTGCTGACGCCAACACCAGAATTTAAGTAAAACCTATGTCTGGCATTTGGCTAGTTGCAGGCAAAACAACAATTACTTACGATACATTTTCTCCTTGTGTCTGGCTTAAAATGACCTTTATAATTTCTTCTATATGGTACCCACACTGGTTCATCACCATACACCTCTTTGTAAGCTGCAACATTAAATCTCAGCTTTCATAATAGCATGAAACAGCATAGCTGTTTAAGATAAATGAGCAGCGACACGAGAAAACCAACAAAGTGGTTGTGCACCCAGCCCAGACTCATATCAGCCTGGGCATCCTCCCAGTCTCATCAGAGTCTTTCCTAAGCGCTCAAAGGGTAGATAAGGGTATAAGCTACCGTCATGCGGACAGTGCAGACTCTGATCAGACTAGGCAGATGCCCAGGCTGATCTGAGTCTTCGCTGGGCGCACAACCACTTTGTTGGTTTTCTTATGTCGCAGCTCAAATGTATTTACTTTCATAAGGAAGCAACTCTGCCAATTCTTTTGTCTCCCAGTTCAATGGGGATCAACTGTTAAAGGATTGATTGATTGATTGATTTGTTGTTTAAGGTCCACGGTAAACAGCTATGGTCATGTCGGGAATGTCAGTTAACCTAACCACACTATTCCTGGGCAGGCTTAGACCTCCTAAGCGGTTAACCAGTACTAAGTGCACATACTTTCACCAGTAACTGACAACTGCCCTTCTTGAATCAGGGGAAGGAGAAATGAAAGTAAGTGGCCGGACCGTGTATCTAAAAACCCAGGACCTCTAGCTTATAAGTCAGACGCCCTACCGACTGCGCTACTTTCAATTGCAGGAAATATTTGCTTTCCCTACAGAAAGCAAAAAATTTGATTTCTTAGTCTCTCGCAAGCAAATTCTTTCTTTCTATGCACAGCCCCCTTGCAGAGGAGGATCACTATTCTGGAAAACAAATACTATCCTGATAAAATTGTCTCTCTTGTTAAAATGGCACCCAGTCCATTATGGTGTCTCCTTACACCTTAACCCTTTTGCACTCAGAACTGCCAAAACTCCATAGAGGCAATAGGGTTAAATGCATTCAAGGAAGACTGCAATAGCTCTGTATGAAATCACAATTCCCACAATGGGACTTTAAAGGTGAATCTGTACACTTTCACCTGGGGTGCTACTATCAGAGCTCTAGATAAGAAGGGTATTTGATGATAATTGAGGGATAATTTTTTTAATTTTTTTACTTCTCATTGAAACCATATGTTGTGACCCCTCATCTGAACCGTCTCGACGAGACGGTTCAGATGAGGGGTCTCGACGAGACGGTTCAGATGAGGGGTCACAACATATGGTTTTAAGCAGGATTAACAAAAATTATCCCTAATTATCACTTAATACTCCAACTTATGTAGAGCTCTGTACTAAACCATTTTCATTTCTGTGTCCCTTTTCAATGGGAGACCACTGTTTAAAAGTTTCATCCAAAAGACAGGAAAAGCAGGGAACTGAACCTGTGACCCCTGGATTGGTAGTCTTGTGTGTTTTCAAAAACACTACCCCCCCATCCCCCACCCCCAAGCTTCTCCTCAAGAAGCAATTTTCTCTGAGTTTAAAGTACCATAAAAATTCTGGTTGATCAGGGTCTGCACTGTCTGCTCATCTCTGATCCAAAATTTATAATTTCCAAGCCATTCCAACTACATGTATATACATAATCATAATTTTGCCTCTGGTTTAACCCTATTGAAATCAGAATGGTCAAAACTCTATGGAGTTCTGGCCGTTGGTTGGTTGGTTGATTTGATGCTTAACGTCCACGGTAAACAACTAAGGTCATGTCGGGATGGTCAGTTAACCTAACCACACTATTCCTGGGCAGGCTTAGATCTCCTAAGCGGTTAACCAGTACTAAGTGCACATACTTTCGCCAGTAACTGACAACTGCCCTTCTTGAATCAGCGGAAGGAGAAACGAAAGTATGTGGCCAGACCGGGATAGGAACCCAGGACCTCTGACTTACGAGTCAGGTGCCCTACCGATTGCGCTACCCGGCCCGGCAGTTCTGGCCGTTCTGACAGCAATAGGGTTAAATTACCGTCACTTTCCATATACGCCATACTCGTCTGCCAATCAACTTTTTGAACAGTGTATCCCCTCTGCCCTTCCAGCCTATTTTTGAACTTCTCCTTTTTCTTGCTTTCAGCATCATCATCTTTCTTTTCTTCACAATATCTCACTGCCGTTGTCGTTACTGGTCGACATAGTAGTGGGTGATGTAGAAAGGACACAACTGGTTTTGCCTGAAAAACAGATTAGAGCCATTTTTGTGTGAGATGGTACCTTACCCCACATGGGTACAATACATTTGCAGTTTGATCAATTTTGTCCATTAATTTTGCACAAAAAATCTGTGAAATCCTGACCTGGAAGTCAAAAGTAGAAGGCCAACATTGAATCTTCTATCAGTTTGTATATCCGGGCAGGCTGGTTGCAGTATTTATTATCCGGAGCCCCAGTAGTTCAGCGGATTAAGTGCTGGCTTGCTGATCTAGCATCCTGGGTTGGATTCCAGCTGGAGGCAGAAATCCTTTCCATCATAAACCTGTTTCCATTCCACACAGCCTTTCATTACCACCCTCCCATCTTCCTGATATGACTGAAATACTGTTGAAAAGGATATAAAATCACAAGTCATCCATCATACAGTGCTCACTGTCCGCAAATGGATTATGGAGAATTGGTACCATTCATGTCTTTCCACCATTTTTACAAAGGGAGATGGTATTTTGTGACTTCCTGCTTGCTTCCCTTGCTGACACAGCCCTCCCAAAATGGGGCCTACTCTCACAGGAAAGAATCCAGTGCTCCAGATAAGAAAGGGTAACAGAGATAATTTAGGGATAATTATCATTATTTCTCCACAAAAGCATATTTTGTGGCCCACTATTAGAACCGTCTCGTCGAGACGGTTCTAATGAGGGGTCACAACATATGTTTTCGTTGAGAAATAAGAAAAATTATCTTTGAATTATCCTCAATACCCCTTCTTATCTGGAGCTCTGAAGAATCTGCAGGTGAAGGAGCAATTTCTTACCTTTTAGAAAAGAACCCTACTGAGAAGGGATGCAAAACTGAAAATGGCAGAGTTGCTTCCCCTATTAAGCGTACTAAATCACCTTAAGGTCCCTTTTCATGGGATACTGCTTCTTAGACCTGTCAGCTGCTGAGTTCCCTAGAACATGCTCTGTTATTGTCAATCTCAATGTGAACTGCAGCATGCGAAAGATGTTTTTATATGCATGTAGCATATAGAAATTACAGGCTCAGATCAGACTGTACATGTTTCCATCCCGTCAGCTGTTGGCAGTCCTCAAACATCATATCTGTGTTTTTTCACAAATGTCACTTTTTGCATATTCTTAATACATAATATGATAAAATATAAAGAATATAAAGATCATATCTTTTGTATTTATCTCAAAAAAGCTCATTTGTCAAAAGGTTGTATCTCAGTCTGTCAGCACAGTATTGTTTGTGCAAAACAGCTGAAGTTGGCCGGGGATTTTCTTTAAAAAAGTGACGATAAAGTGACGGGGGTCGTTATTCCAGGCGGTCACAAATTTTCTTGAGGAGTGATTAAATTTTGCGTGGGAAGGATGTGTGTGTTTGGGGATTTAGTGTGTGTGTGCGTTTGTGTGTGTGTGTGTTTGTGTGTGTGTGTGTTGGGGCGGGGGGGTCATGAGATTATTATATTATGACCGCAGAGTCATAATATTATGACGGGGTGGGGGTCACTATTCTTTAAAGAATAATGACCGTGGGTCGTTCTTCTGTGGGGAAATTTCCTTGAGTAGCGTGAAAACAAATTTTCTTCAACAAGAAAAACAGCAAATATTACTAATAACAAAACTTGCAGTAGTTAATAGTTAATTAATGGTCGATTAGGTAGGAATTATCATTTTATAGCTATCATTGAGAGGTAAGCGGTGTCAGAAGTTTCTACAAACGGAGTCGCTTTTTCTATAGAACAATGACAGGGGGCGTTATTCTATGGGTTCCTCATAGAATAACGACCCGGTCATTATTCTTTAAAGAATAGTGACCCTCCTACCCCGTCATAATACTATGACTCGCGGTCATGACATTATAAAACAATAACGCCCCCAGTCTCTCCTTCAACACACACACACACACACACACACACACACACACACACACACACTTTCCAACAACATCATCAGGTATTACCAGATAATACAACTTGCAGAAGTTAAAAGTCAGTTGGTGGGGATTAATATTTTATAGATATCATCAAGGGGGTAAACGGGAGTCAGTATGTTTTAGAAACGGAGTCACTTTTTCTATGGAATAATGACTGGGAGTCGTTATTCTGTGGGTTTCCTATAGAATAACGACCCCGGTCATTATTCTTTAAAGAATAGTGACCCCCCGGTCATAATATAATGACTTCCCGGTCATAACATTATAATATTATGACCCCCCCCCCCCCTCCCTCTTCCTACACACACACAAACCCTTCCCACGCGAAGATAAATGACTCCTCACGAAGAGTTGAATTGTGACCGCCTCGAATAATGACCACCGTCACTTTTCTCAAAAAGTTGACCCCGGCGATTATTTTTAAAGAAAAGTATCCTGGTCATAATATTATGACTCCTCTACGAGAATATAAATGACAATGCGCGAAGAAATTGCTTATTGAGAGGTCAAAAATGATTTTTTGGTTTACTTCAAAATTTCCTTTCAAAAGGTGTTGCTCTAATTCCCTATAAATAACACTTTCTTCATTTTCAAGCAGATAGAGTAATGCTTTTGGTGTTAGTAAAATGAATGTATGGAAAATAAGCAAAGTTCTATAGAGATACTACCCCAACGTGATATTTTTTTTTTCAAAATCACCAGTAAAACCTCTGTATAGTGCATAAGTCTACCTGATAATACTAAAATCTTATATAACATTAACACCATGAGTCAATTACTGGCGAAAGTATGTGCACTTAGTACTGGTTAACGCTTAGGAGGTCTTTGCCTGCCCAGGAAAAGTGTGGTAAGGTTAACTGACCGTCCCGACATGACCATAGCTGTTTACCGTGGACGTTAAGCATTAAATCAATCAATCAAACTAACACATTGTCAGTTATCTTAATTTGTGATACTGACTTTTTTCTTTTAGGTTGGGACCTATATCTTGCACGCGATACATTGTCTTTTGACATTTGTGCCAAGTCATTATAATATCCATTATCAAACAAGAGAGTTGTAACAGAACTGGACAAAACATTCTGTATGCCATAAGTATTTATAAAGACTCCATTGCTTCATGGTGAGTCGTAATATTATGACCGAGGTGGGGGATGGGGGTCACTATTCTTTAAAGAAAAATGACCGGTGGTCACTATTTTATAGAGATCATTAGGGGGGTCATTATGTTTTAAAGGGAGTCAGTATTTTATAGAAAAGGGGTCACTTTTTCTGAAGAATAATGACCGGGGGGTTGTTATTCTATAGGGGTCAGTTTACTTCGTTACACCGGCTTTCATCCAAACTTGATTTGGCAGAAACTGGGAGTAGGCATACAACAGGAGCAGCACGTCTGTATCTTTACAGACAACAATGAGTCTTTGAAATCCTTTTGCAAAAGCATCGCCTCCATGTAAAATGATACGTGTATCAGCCTCTTCATGCGTGGCACAGAGGCCTGACACATCGCTGTTTTGATTAGACATTGCCTGATCTTGCTGTTCGAATCCACCACTTGTAATTATTTCACCTTCTGTGGCAGTGCTAATAATTTCTTCTGAAAGGAATCGTGCTAGACTAGCTTTGTTTTCTGGAACAGTAATGTAGGTATTCCAGTTGTCAGGAAGTTTCACATTCCTGCCATCTATAATTCATCTGATACCTTTGCTCCCTCTGGCCCTCTAAATTCTCGTGCCATTTTTTTATTGAATTCGGCAGATACCTATCAAAAACGACATCAACCCTCGCAGAATCCGTCAGATATGATTTTAAAACCCCGATAAATAGGTCTACATAGTCACCAAACGATCTGGTTTCATTTTGTCGTTTGATACTTTGTACTAAGCCCATTCCATCAATAATAGTGCAGGATTCTCGCCTTTCGATGCCCTGGGGTTTTTTCAGTTTGCGTAACACCTTCGGCAATACAAGCTGCAAGTTGTGCCTTGTTTGTTCCTCTCAAACTTCCTGATATGGATGCCAATGATAAAGGAACTTCAGAAAGCTCTTGTTGTAACAAGTTGTCTATGTCTATGTCTCTCCCAGCTTCCGTTGAAACAATAATTCTGCGGAACAGATCGCTATCATTCTTGACACATTTCGCCTGAGACTTTTTGTCAGATACTGACAGAGAATACAAAGATGACATAGTTTTAAGCTGAAGTTTCTTCAATGGTGCGTGAAATGTAATTGTTTTGTCTTCAAGTCTTTCTTGTATGATTTCTATTACAACTCTCTGACCTTTGCTATATGCATTAGCCATGTCTAATTTAATTTCATCTGACGCGACATCGCCTGTAGTAAGGCCTATGAGTTCATCTCTGTCCGATGGATAAAAGACTGAATAACGTTCAAACTGACGTACAAGCTGTTCGACATCTTTGACATCGCGCTTTACTCTTGCTGGCTTACTTTCCTTGTGACTCCAATCATCATCTAAGTCGTCATCGTTTAGCATACCAAACATTTTCCGGGTATCATCTGCTAAACGGGATCGCTCATTGAAAGTCAACCCCCATTTGTACATAGCAGATTCAGCCCTCGTTATTCCTATTAAACCTCCTGCTACTTTTGCAATTTTATTGCAATGTTCCAAACCTTGGTCATCTGGAATCTGGTTGAATCTATGAGCAGACTCTTTTACAACAAAATCACCTTTCAGGAAACCCTCATAAACAACAGGAGCTGTTTCCGCAAGCTGTCCCATGTCTGCAAGAAATATCAAGCTCCATCTAGTATAGTGGATATGGTCACTTGCTGCAAACCATGGAAGCATTTCAGCAAAAGTGGATATGTACAGTTTCCAGTTTCCATCTCGAATTGCACGAGTAAATCTCAATAGAATTGCAACCATTTCCATATACTGACGCCAAAATAATATGCAGGGCACGTCAGCATGTTCTTCATCAAAAGAAGTCAAAATATCTTTCAATGGCTTTAATTCTCCAGAAAGCTGTTCGAATGTATCTTCCATGGCTTCATTATCTGAACTATCCACAGCTTTAACGAGCTGGTATGCAAGATTGTCAATGCTATCTGTGTTGATTTCATAATCATTTGCCTCACATCAGTCCAATATTCTATTCTATTCTATCCCATAACTTTACTAGGTCGTTGGGGCACCACAGCTGACTTCAAAACAATCCCTTTCCACCTTGTCCTGTCTTCAGCTGCCCTAGTTGAGCTGGCAAAATCCATTCCAGTCCACTCCTCGATATTGTCTTCCCACCTCTTCTTCTGTCTACCTCTTCTTCTTTTTCCTTTCACTGTGCCCTGAAGAACTGTCTTTGCTAAACCAGAAGACCTTGAGACGTGGCCAAATCACCTTAGTTTCCGTTTCTTGACCAGCGCCAGGAGTTCATCATATTCTCCAATGGCTGCTTGGATCTTCCTGCGAACCTCCTCATTGGTTATATGGTCCTTGTACGAAATGTTCAGTAACCTTCGGTAGCATCTCATCTCAAAGGCCTGCGTTCTTTTCTCTAACTCTGCTGTCAAGGTCCATGATTCACAGGCATACAGAAATATGGAAATGACAAGGGAGCGCATAAGTGTCACCTTTGATCCAAGAGATATGTTGTTATCTCTCCAAATTGGTTTCAGCTTGGCAAGAGCTGAAGTGGCTTGTGCTATCCTTGAGAGAACCTCCTGTTTGAGCCATCATCTGAGACAACTGCTCCAAGGTATTTGAAGCTGCTTACAGTACCCAGCTTCTGCCCCTTTACCTTGATCTCCCTCTGGATGCCATCTGCGCTGTTTGTCATCAGTTTGGTCTTCTCAGCACTGATCTCCATCTTATACCTTGTGCAGGTCTGGTCGAGACTTTCAACTAGAGCTTCTAGTTCCTGCTCTTCCTCAGCAAGAGCGTCTATGTCATCGGCAAACCACAGGTTGGTAATATTTCTGCCGCCTATGCTAACCTTTCCGTCATGTTCTTCCAGAGCATCGGACATGATCCGTTCGAGAAAAATGTTGAAGAGGGTGGGTGACAGAAGACATCCTTGTCTTACTCCAACTGTTGTTCTGAACCATTCTCCTGTGCTGCCATTTATCAGGACTGCACTTTGGTCAGGCCATTTATCAGGACTGCACTTTGGTCAGGTCAGGCATAACCTGCTACTGGTACCATGTAAACCAGTACTACCTGTTGCATGTGGGCAGATGGGGCTCATCAACCTGGGAAGGTGTCCTGTCTAAGAGTTACTAGTCTCTAAATAAAACTAGAAGGGGTAGGTGGAGCTCTTAGCCTTGGCAGGCAGTCCACCTTGGAGTTCATTGCTAGGTCTCTAGACAAAACCTATGAACAAAACCTGTGAACACAGCACCATTGGGCGGAAGTCTTCCTAGAAGAAGTCAACGGCCAGAGTGAAACTCTAATCTAAATCAAGTGTTAGCAGCCAGACCCGAGCGAGCCCTGCTCAGCTTGGTGAAACAGCTAGATTAAGGGGGTCACTGATAGGTAGGGACAGACCCGATCACTTTAACTCTTTGAATCTGGTTGTCTATATTATAGGCAGTGGACAAGTCAGTGACTTGATGGGAGGAAATAAGACGCTCCCGCCTCCATGAGTCTCCCAGCCCTATGGGTCAACAAGGGGTGGTGTTAACGCAGCATCACTGGGCGGAAGTCTTCCTAGAAGAAGTCAACGGCCAGGGCGGAAGAACTCTTTGAGTCAACGGCCATGTGTTCATGACCAAGGCGAGCCATACAATAATCGTGGATTTCGGCTGTGGTCAATATATATAGCCTGGAGAGGGATGGGCTCCGTCAGGCTGAATCCTGCCCTTGAAACACCATGGTTGACAACCTAAATAAGACCTTAATACCGGATCGGTCGCAGCCCGGGTTAACAATGACCGCGCCTACTGTTGGACACCGGGACGTAGGTGACAAGTATGCAACTGGTGTAACACAGATCAAGAAAATCAGAGGTAGGGAGAACATCTCAATTGGCACCTGGAATGTAAAGACTCTGAGGCCAGCTGGGAAGCTTGAAGAGCTGACTCATGCAATGGACAGGTATCACTGGAACATACTGGGGCTCTGTGAGATGCGCTGGAAAAACTTTGGTGAGATGTCAACAGATGACAGACACAAGGTTTATTTCAGTGGAGAAGAGGACAAACATGAGTATGGGGTTGGATTTCTTGTGCATAAGGACATGGTGAGTGCTGTCTTGGGATGCCGACCAGTCTCCAGCAGACTGATTTCAATTCGCCTGAGAGCAGCTCCTTTCAACATCACCATCATACAGATTTATGCACCAACATCTGGACATGACGACAATGAGGTAGAACACTTCTACCAGCAACTCCAGGAAATCATAGACCAAACACCCAAGAAGGACATTCTGGTTGTACAAGGGGATTGGAATGCTAAGGTTGGAAAAGATGCACAGGCAGACTGGGAAAACGTATGTGGACCCTACTGCAATGACGAGACAAATGAGAGAGGTCTCAGACTTCTAGAGTTTGCAACCTATAACAGCCTAGTACTGACAAACACCCTTGGCCCTCACAAACCATCAAGGAGATGGACATGGTACAGCCCAGATGGGAAACACCACAATCAGATTGATTACATCTTGGTGAGGAAGTGCTTCCGATCAGGAGTCAACATCCATAGGACAAGGAGTTTTCCTGGAGCAGACATAGGAAGTGACCATGACCTGGTCATGATGACCTTCCGAGTTCGTCTGAAGAAGGCTAGAAAGCCAACCCAGCCAAGACTGAAGTTTGATCTTGAGAAGCTAAGGGACCCAGAGGTGGCATGCACTTTTCAAGCAACAATAGGTGGAAAATTTGCACCACTCATTGGTCTGAGGGATGATGACATGGACATAGATACCATGATTACCACCTACAATACAGTAGTGACTGATGCAGCCAGTGAGATACTTGGGAAGGAACGTCGCAGGAAAAAGCCATGGGTCACTAGAGATGTTCTCGACCTCTGTGATGAGAGGAGAAATTTGAAGAAGAAGAGGTATGAAGCAGGAGAGGCAGAAGAATACAGGGAAGCAAACAAGAGGATTCAGAAGGCAGTGAAGAAAGCGAAGGAGGACTGGATAGCTAGTCAGTGCGAGGAGATCGAAACTTGCCAGTCCAATAACAAGGGCCAAAATAAGATCCACAAGGCCTCATATGTCATTTTATGCGCTCTAAACGCCCTATTCCACTGTTTACCTTTCAAAATATTTCCGCTACACCTTGACCGAACACAGTGCTTTCAACCCATATATCAGATAGCCCAGAGTCTTCCATAAAGTGTCCTATTACTTTCATAAAATTCATTTGTGTATGAAAACCTCCGAGCATAATGATAAGGTTTTCACAGTCGTGTGGTCTGTGCCATTGCAGAAGCTTTGCTTTACAGTAGAGCTGCTCGTCAAAAGTGATGACAGTATGCCTTTGCCCTGCCGTTTTTGTCATTCCTATACAGTTTTGTATAGCTGTCCAAATTGTGTCGTACTCATGAGCAGGAAAATTAATGATAGGGAGATGCCCTACAACTGTTTGTGGTGCCCTTTCTGTAGAAAGTTGCTGATTAAAACCACTCCACAGTGGTATTTTCTGATTATTTCTGTCAACATTTCTAGACAAAAACCATGCTATATCTTTTGCGTCTGCATATACTGCTAGGTCATGATCTTTTGTAAGAACCCCTGTACTAACTTCTGACACAAAGGAGGGTTCAGGTTTCGCTGTCCCTATATCAGAGTCTTTAAGAGATAAAAAGTAGTCAGGCACTTGAACAGATCGCATGACGCCACGTTCTATTTGCAACTCTTCCTCAGGAGAGTCATCACCTGGGGACATAAATGCCGCTGTCTGAGAGGCATGGAATGTGCCTTTGCCACTAAGTGTCTCTTCATTTATATCAATATTATCATTTGCAAACCTTATGTAACCTGACAATTGTTTACCTTCAAAGTTTCGAGGAAGAAGGTGTCCATGGCGGTTAAAACGGGTGATAGCATCGTTTGCTATTGATGTATCAGAACGCAAGACTGATTCATAACTTATAGAATGACCTGCAGCGTGCAAAAGCTGTACAAGGTTTTTGGAGCGAGTGGCTTGATGGATTGTTAGGCCGATACCTTGGTGCTTTGGAGTTTCTTTCTTTCCACCTGATGCCAGAAATACAATATCCTGTGCAATGCTTAAAATACGGGCATGCAGTGTATCACATGACGCGCCATCATCGGCTACGTCATCAAATAATTCTTCATCTGACGAGCAAACTAACTTTAGAAAAAGATAGAGACTTTCTGGTACAACTTTCTCTGCTTGTTTTACATTAATATTGCCGATAACAGTGTATCCAGGTGTTTCATGTAAATCACCACGTATTTTAAGTGCAACACGAATCAACCAACTCAGTATTTCTTGGTCTAAATCAGCAGCTTCAAACGTGGCATCTGCAATTAAAGTCTCTTTAAGGCCAGCTTCTTCATCAGATGTAACATGTTTCCGCATTAGATGCGAAGAAGCTTCACAGGGAAATATCAAAAGTGACTCGGTTGGATTCAGTGGTGTTATAAACTGTACGAGATGGCCGACTGATTTTGCCTGTCCGTCCTTAAATCTATTGCTCCGGTACATAGGTACCCAATATCATATTCTGCAAGCAGCTCGCAATATCTTTGCCAAACTGTAGCCAAATAAAATATCATACCTCTAGCAATTCCTTCTTTTAGCTCGTTTACTACATCATTAAAGCAAACCTCATCTTCCCCAACAATTTCATACTGTTTCCCCGCTTTGTTATGTTCAAACCTCTTCTTAAAAGCAGAGTAGCATGACAGACGATACTTTCCCTCGTATGCTATTAAATCACCAATAACACCAGATAACCTATATCTCAAAACAGAATCAAAACTTGCATTTTGCAAAATGAAATTCGAAGTGTCTTTGGTCATAATGTTTCTAAGCTTTCATTTTTCTTTTCTGGATTGACAGAACAAGCACTTCTCCCACTGGATAGGATCAATAGAGGACCGTCTCTTTTTAGGAGTGACAATGGCACTGATTGGCCCTTCAGATTCAGAGACAGACTTTCAATTTAAACTCTGTTCTATCCTATCAATGTGACTCGTAAAGTTCGCATAGCATGAGCCATGATAGCGAACCTTCCCTATGTACGACCTTAGGTCAAATCTTTCCATTTTGTCCAGCAATTCGATGTACGTAGTGTCATTAACACTAGCTCGTTTGCTAGCAGTCTCCATCATTCGTGTAATGCCGTCTTCTGATGCTGTTCGTAATTTTGCCTTCGACTTCCAGCGCTTTTCTGAAAGGTTCTTCTGACAAATCAAACAGCGTTCCCACAAGACAGTTGCTTCTGGCACAACAGCGCTTGTAGAGGCAATCGGCTCCATGGTTCTTACGCGACCCTTACCAATATCAAGATAATATTGCGTATGTGACAATAATACTGTGTACAAAAATTTAAATTAACCTAAGCTTAAAGTACATAAAATGTTAGCTATTTTGCTATAAAACAAATAAGGAGGACTTGAAAAGCAGAAGAAATAACACTTAACAACATTAATGGAAACACATCTTCTCAAAGCAAAGAACGTATGTCTTTTTTTTAACACTTTTCAGCAGTTGTGATTGACGCTAGGCGACCCATCAGGCAACAGGTTAAACGATGTTAAAAAATACAATGTACAACGACTTGGTCAGAAATATGTGCTTGCTGTACTGCCCTAGTAACGAGAGAAAAATGTAAAAAAAAATTATCCTCACCTACTGCAAGCACGGTAGGCCGTTGCCCTCCTATTATCCAAATTATTAGGAAGCCCCGTCACTGAAAGTTACCCAGTAAGATCGCTTGACTGCAACCAGCCCCTTTAGTAGTTTAGGACATGGTTTGGGTTCATGAATAATTATAGAGAAGGAAGGCTTCCTATAATTGGTTTAAACTTTATTTCATTTGTATAAGAATACATACAAAAATACAAACATCAAAGTCATAAATATCATACAACCTTATACAAAAGGGATTCAGAAAAAAGTCATAAGACTTATATGGATCTGTATCCCGAATTGCAATATCAAAAGTTAAACCAATAAATAAGTGATTTCATGAACAGAAAAATGTTTTTCGATATACTAATCATTGATAGATGATATAAAGTAGGGAACTTGTAAAGCATCGTGTGAAATGAGAATTTTCCGTTACAGTTGAATATACTAGTACATAAATATATGTATTCGTATAGTTTCTCTACATAATTCCTATAATTGTGTTGTCCTCATGTTACTTCTTGTTCCCAAGACACGGGAGTCACTAAGGGATTTTGGGAAACATGGCCAAAATTGTTAAGAGAACAATCGATGAAACTTGTTGGGAGCGAACAAACATCTTTAAAAGACTATATTTTAGCGTGCACTGACAAAAACTCCTGGGAAACAGTCAAACATACTGTTTGCGGGGTGGGGATGTTTAAGTAGCATTGTCCAAGTTTTTCAGGGAATTAAAAAACAGGTAAACACTTCCCTGAGAGGTCTACAACCATATAAGAAGATTCTATTATTAAATCATTTCTTTCTAAAATGATATTTTGCCTTAAAGATGATACAAATCTCATAAAGCTGTCTTATACTCATACCAGTACTGTAGCGTAAAGTGGGTGGGGTAAACAAAGGCTAAAGAGTGCCCAGAAACGTATTATGCGCCTTGTATTCTTTTCAAAATTTCAATAGGATGTATCAATCTTACTTACTATCATTTTGTTAAAAAATATAAATAATTTGAAATGAGAATTTACGCCACGTCGTTTATATAACCACAGGCGCTTGAAGTTCTATGCTATGAAACATATTTCAATGCCGCTAAACATCTAGGTTATGAGCCATTTTGAAGAAATACGGAATGACCTATAGACTGCGTCAAGTATAAAGGGTTTTGAGGGTTTTTTGAGCATAGAACTTCAAACGCCTGTGATATAACACGCGACGTAAACACACTAACTTTCAAAATGCTGCGAAACAGGGCCTCTTTTCTTTGACATCGTTCCCCATATAAATCAGTTTTTTCGAGTTGGCAACACCCTAGGTCTTGTTCAGAATTGAATTTGCTTTAAACTGAAACCGGTTGCCAGCTTGTACCCAAAAAGTTTAGCGTAACTTTTTTTCTGGATTATGCCCCCAGACTATTGAGATGAGTACTGAACATTTAGTACTAGGACCACATAATCAATGAAGAGGTTCGCAGAAAGATCCAAGCAGCCATTGGAGAATAAGATGAACTCCTGATGGTCAATAAACGGAAACTAAGGTGGTTTGGCCATGTCTCAAGCTCATCTAATTTAGCGATTCTACACGACACAGAAAAAGAAAAAAGAAAAGGTGGTAGACAGAAGAAGAGGTGGTAAGACAATATTAAAGTGTGGACTGGGATGGACTTTGCCACTTCAACTAGAGCGGCTGAAATAGGGCTGAAAACACGACAAGGCAAAAACGGATTGTTGCGAAGTCATCCATGATGTCCCAACAACCTTGCAAGGTTAATGGAAAAATAGAATAGAACAGAATATATGTAGCCCCAGTTTTTGAAACCTTGACGCTGTTGGTTAAATAGTATAGGTATCACTAAATTGACCATTGGACTATATCTCCATTCACAACTAACGATCGCGCACCTGGCAATGAGGCCTTTCAGATCCATACCATTTCTAGGAGCCCTAGTAGCTCAGTAGGTTTAGGGCTGGCCTGCTGATCTAGTCGTCCCTGCTAGTAGGCCGCTAGAGGTGAGAGTCTTTCAAACCATAAACGGGATTCCATTTCACACAGCGTTTCATTATCATCTCCCATCGTCCTGATAGGACTGAAATAATCTTAAAAAGAACGTAAAAACACAAGTCATTCACCCATCCATACCGTTTCTTTAGCAAGTGGTTGGTTGCAAAGCATGCGATGAAGAGGGTAATGTAATTCGCTGCCATCGCGGTTTTAAGCATTTGTTTATGACCATTTAGTCAAATCTGACATGCAGTTACATTATATGCAGCAGATGCCACTGACGAGGTCCTGATTGAAAACCGGCTACTAAACTGTATAAGACACTGCAGCAGACCTTTCTAGGATTCTTTTTAAAGAAGCCAACTTGTATTGTTTCCCACCTCTTCTTTTGTCTTCCCGTTCTCCTTTTACCTTTAAACGTACCCTGTAGCATTGCCTTTTCGTAGGCCAGAAGACTTTGAGATGTGGCCAAACCACTTTGGTTTCCTTTTCTCGACCATGGTCAGGAGTTCGTCATATTTTCCATTGGTTTCTAGGATATTTCTGCGAAAATCCTCATTAGGTACATGGTCTTTGGACGAGATGTTCAGTAACCTTCGGTAGCATCTCATCTAAAAGCTCTGCGTTCTTTTCTCTGTCAAGGTCCAGGACGCACGGGCATACAGAAACATGAATATCTTGATCCAAAAAGTATGCTGTTATCTCTCCAAATTGGCTTCAGCTGTGTTAGAGCTACAGTGGCCTGTGAAATGCTTGAGAATACCTCCAGGTTTGAGTCATCATCTGAAACAAGTGATGCACTGTATTTGAAGCTCATTGCAGTTTCTAACTTTTGTCCTTTTATCTTGATCTCCCTCTGGGTTCCTCTGAATTCCATTGGCACTGTTGGTCATCAGTTTGGTCTTCTCAGCACTTACCACCATTTTATACTGCGTGCCAGTCTTGTCAAGACATTCAACTGGGGCGTCTAGTTCCTGCCCTTTCTCAGCAAGAGCGCCAGTCATCGGCAGAATGCAGATTGGTAAAATTCATTTCGCCTATGCTACCATCATGTTCTTCGAGAGCATCGGGCATAATAATTTCGAGTAAAATGTTAAAGAGGGTGTGTGAGAGAACATTCATCGTAATACCAATTTGTATGAAACACCATCCATAACCTTAGCAATTTAAATGCTATAATTATTCTTCATAGTTCAAACAAGTCCTTAAACTTCCATTTTTCTGCAGTTGCCTACCCCTGACCTGTGACGAAATGATTTCCAGAGAAGTTATTGGTTTCTGAGATTTCACAACTTTTTCTTCACGTCTGGAAATGAATGTTGTTGAGGACCATATTACCCGATTTTCGACATTTGGCCATACGAGGAGCAAAAAAAGTCAAATGACAGCATATACAGTTTTATTTAATTTTTCTGTCCTGTAAGTCATGGCCGGAGAACTCGGTAAGGATTTCGTTTGAGACTCTAGCGGAACATCGTTACATAATAACTGCGGACAGCCTGGTCCAGTGGATTGAGTGTTCGCCTTTCATGCAGGGGGCGGGGGAAGTGGGGAAGGGGGTTTGTCTCTCTCTCCGGACGACCCTTATCCGATCAATTTCTTCACTCCAATGGACAAGAAAGTCAGTGATGCGCAGTTTCTCTGACGGCCTTTTTGTGCTGCTGTAAGTCTTACCCGTCTTCTGAGGCTGTAAATGGACGGTAGGTTTTTATGGACGGTAGGAACTCTTTAGATTTTAATTTAGGAAGAAGCTAGTGACAGACGTCTGTCACTAGCCAGTATTCGTTATATTTGCTACTGCTAGGCGTCTGTCACTAGCCTGTTATCGCTTAATTTGCTACTAACAGACGTCTGTCAATATTCGTTATATTTGATACTGCCAGTCGTCTGTAACTAGCCAGTTATCGCTTCATTTGCTACTGACAGACGTCTGTCACTAGCCAGTATTCGTCGAATTTGCTGGTGACAGACACCTGTATATCTAGCAAATCATTTAGTTTCAGTATACTGATACAAATTGAGCCGCGACACGACAAAACCAACAAATTGGTTGTGCGCCCAGCGCAGACTCAGATCAGCCTGGGCATCCGCCCAGTCTGATCAGTGTCTTCGCTGTCCGCATGAAGGTAGCTTAGACCCTTAGCTACCCTTTTAACGCTTCGCGAAGAGTCTGTTCAAACTGGGCGGATGTCCATGATGATCTGAGTCTGCGCTGGGCGCACAACCACATTGTTGGTTTTCTCGTGTCGCGGCTCATTTAATTATGATTATTCATGAGCCACCCAGGTATATGGTTTATTTAAGCTGGCTGATCAGACAGTGCTTATGGGCGCTACGTGAGATTTGAGGCTTATCTAGGTCATGAGTTTTTTAGCCTCTGGATTATTTCATCCACTTCATCATTGCTCGGAAACAACTAAAACACGGTTAAGAAGACAGTAAACAGTATGTGGAAAGCCGATGAACAACAAATCAGTTAACCTAATATTATTTTTTTTTTTTTTTTTTTTTTTTTCGGACTTTGAAGTCTGCACAAGTCCTTCCATTTTATACAATACTTCATTCCAGGAGAACCTCCGCCTATCAAATATCGCAAGGCCTGGTCCTTGTTCTTATAGATTTGTCTAGATTCATATGTTAAATCGGAGACTAATAGATTGTTTTGAAAAACCTGCTGTCAGATTTGGCTTCAGCATGCATGGGTAACAGTCTATATAAACAATACCATTTAAAACTAAAAAAAAAACTAAATAAATAAAATGTCTGTCGGACACAGATGTTGCCCCCACGTTGTGTCTGACTTACCAACTCACTCCTTTGCCCCCACTTTTGTTCTCCAAAAAGGCATGTGCTCATCTTCATTCAAAGTATCTGTTTAAAACTTGTCATTTTGTATAAGCAAAAGCTTGCAAAATTTCTACGTTTCTAAAATTGCAAAGTTTCAAATAGCTGTAATTTTTTCAGTATTTTGTTTCTTCGAAAAGGCTCGGAACGGCATTTGCACATCTTCAGTATGCTATAACAGTTAAGCAAAAATCACTAGAAAACTGTGCCCCGTGCCCTGTGTTGCGTATCAAGCCCCCCCACCCCCCACCCCCCCCCCCCCACCCCCACTTCACCACCATCGCGAACCCGATAAATTTCTAAGCTTCAAAACACTTCAAATTCCTCTTAAATAAGAACACACAAATTTTCAGTATGTCTGGAACATCTGTGCAAAGTTTCAAACTGATAACTTGAAAACTGTAGGAGGGGCTGATTATAAAAAGTTACCATGAAAATTTCAAAGTCAGCTAAGAATGTAATCTGTCAAAAATTGGGTTTTTTTTTCTCGTCAAAAAAGGCACATGCACGTCTTCGATATGCCTGTAATATATGCCTGTAATATTTGCGCAAAGCTTCAAATTATTTGCTAAAACTATAAGAGGAGTCAATTATACAACCGTTTTAGGTGAGACGGACATACGAACGGACAGATAGACGGACGGGGGTGAAACATAATGCCCCCTGACTATCGTCACTGCAGCATAATAAAGATATCTTTCAAATTTCCTACATTCATTTGACCTGGACAGAAACAGATAAATGCGTAAAGGAACTACATTCACAACTGGTGGAAAAAGTTTGTCATAATAAGTTTACTTGATTTGAAATCAGCTAGGAAAATTGCATCTGTCACTAGCAAATTTATCGAGTTTCGGCTATTTACAGACGTCTGTCACTAGAAAATTCAACGAATATTGGCTACTGACAGACGTCTGTCACCTGCCACTCTGTTTAAGTTATTCACCTGTAAAATGGTCTTGCCGCGTCTCTTAAAACTTCAGCTAACAAGTGACCCCAATCTCGACATTTAGGCGCAGCATGTCAACTGGAAGACCTTTCAAATACAGTCAACTCTCGATATCTCAAAGTCGAAGTTCATCCTCAACTAATGATATCTCAAAGTAAATTTTCTGTTTCCAGAAAATTTACTTTAAGATATCATTAGTTTGAGATAACTGGAGTTGAAATGTAAGGCAAAATAGGAAATGTGTGCAAACTATGTTCTTTGATAGAAGTACTTTCAGATATAAGTGTTCGAGATATCGAGAGTTGACTGGAAGGAGGAAGTATACTTCCTTAGAATTTGTACGTAAACTGTAATGAAAACACCAAAAAAAAAACTGATTCGGCCGGGTAAATTGATAATTGTACTATGGACGTAATCAAGTATAAAGAAAAAATGTTGTGAATTTTTTGTGGAGGTAATTTTACGCTTGTCTTATAAGCCTACATAATCAAGTATAAAGAAAATATGTTGTGAATTTTTTGTGGAGGTAATTTTACGCTTGTCTTATAAGCCTACATAATCAAGTATAAAGAAAATATGTTGTGAATTTTTTGTGGAGGTAATTTTACGCTTGTCTTATAAGCCTAGGGGAGAGTCGGGTAATTCGGACAGCGGGTAAATTCGGACAGTGACATTGTTTCCTTTATATGTCAATTGTTTTGAACTAAAACAACAATAACTGGCCAAACACTGAAAATCCTGATGAGACGTCTCATCTGGATTATTAGTGTTTGCAATGGTATGTCCGAATTTACCCTCCTCTCCGAAGTTACCCGACTCTACCCTATTGCAGAGTACTTTTATGTTGTTGCAGGACAGTCTACTACACAGTTTCCAAATGTTGCCTTCTTTGGACGGGACCTTCATGTGATGTCCGTAAGTTTTTGTTGTTGTTTATTTTATGTGGGTCAATAGCTGATCCTGCAATGTTTACATGAACCGAGGGAAATTGTAATCTGAATACCTTCAGCCCTCATTCTAAGTACATGAAGGTGAAATTTTACAGTTTGTGTCATCTGTTATAGAAAATCGCCTTAAATAATTTCTGTTTATCAAAAATAAACTCGTATATTCAACATCTATTCTATTTTCCAGTGTTTACAAGGTGGGGGATCACGTAGTTTTTGCTTCGATATGCTGCACGGAAAAATGTGAGTGAATCTTTGTTTATTTTATTCACTAACAGCATCGCCATTGTTCCGTTCAGGTTATCAAAACAAAAATATATGATTCCTCCACCCTGTTGACTCTAAAGCAAAAACGAATATAATCTTTACAAAATATACTGAAAGGATTAAAAAACTTCCACTTTTAATTGCTGGCTGCTGATCTGTTCACTCATGACAGTCTTGAATATTTAACGACAAAATGCTTGAAGTTGATAAAATTTACAGATCACGCAGTTTATTCGTTTCATTTACTTAAATGACGCCAGTAAAAGAGCGTTACGTCACTAAAATGCATAAGGCGATGCCGGCGTTATCTTATGCAACACTCTTTTCGGCCATTTCTTACTGTCTTAATATTGTGACGTCATCCATGTTGATTTGCAAGTAACATTGCGGATGATGCTGTCGCGCAAAGCTTATTACGGAGACGGCGTCCACGTTAGTTAACGTCATGACCTCTGGTTTTTAATCTAGGTTAGATGCTTTCCTGACGGTCTTTTGAGCTTCCTGTAAACAGTGCACGTCGTCTGAGATTTTAAATTGCCGTAATTAATACATAAAAATGTCATGCGACGTCACTTTTTGAAATTTCAGCATTTACCTGGCCCAAAACTCTGCGCCTGTTTGCGATATTTAGGCGCGGTAGGCTAAATAAAGCCGCAGACCGAGTTCAAACTTTTAAAATACAATTTGATATTGTAAGAGAAATGTTTCATCAGATAACTGTATACATGAAGCCATTCATCTTGATGCAAACGGTACTAAAAGCACAAGGAGCACGTGCTTTTTCCTGACCGATTCGGTTGAACGATTTCAGATTCGATATATCGATATAATCAGGTATAAGGGGGTATATATGTTGTAAAATTTTGGTGGCCGTAGCTGCATTTATTTTTGAGATATTCAGAATTAATGGGTGGAAGTTTTTAAATCCTTTCAGTATAGTATTGTTATTTGCGATTCAGCAATGAAATATAGATAAGTCGACTTTCTCGTCGCCCGCAAGCCGTAACTTTATTCTTTATATATATGTAGCTGCATTGCTACATTGTCTTCTGCAGCAATTTGTGGCGAACTGAATATCTCGAATGGCAATGTTTCAATATCCGATGGCGAAGATGAGATGACAGCAACCTACTCCTGTGACCTACATTATCAATTAACAGGAGGGGACACAAACAGATCCTGCACACCAGACGGTGACTGGGACGGACAGCCACCGTCCTGCGCTTGTGAGTATATATTGTTAAAGGGGGGGTTCCACCCTATAGGAAATTTACATAGGGTCCTGCCCACGCACCGAATTCCATAATATTGTGCATAGTGATTGTCTAGGACATTACTATTTATGAAATATTTGCTGATCCATCTATTTTAATTGTTAAATTACAACATTTTAATTGGATGGGATGCAAAAAAATAGGGGCACCCCAATTTCAAGCAGCCCAAAGCTGTAGGATTTTTTTTAATTTCTGACCCGTTTTATTCTCAAAATGATTCCTAGTAATTTTTATTATGTCTGTACCCCGTTGGTATTCAAATGTATACCATAAAACTTTTCGTATTAACTTTTGTTTGCAGATGCTCCCAAATTTCAGCTCCATAAAATTTTTTGAACAAATTAAATTTTCGATTTGACTATGTTGCATTTCTTGTCAACCTTTCAAATAAATATGAAATTAGGCCATACATGTGTAAATTATAATTATAAATTTTCTTGAAAATCGAAAACCGGTAACATGATTTTTGGAATGCTGCATGTTAACAGTTGAAAAAACTGTCCGGGGCAATACTGCCACATTTATGCATGGATTTCAAATTAATTGGGCACAGTTGTTCCTCTTCTCAATGAGTAGAAGTGCTATTCGAATCATTTGTTCAGGTTGGTTGAAGGTCAATGTCATTTTTGAAGGTCAAATGATACAATGGTCATAAATAGAGCTTGTCCAGACTATTTCTTCTATATTTACGGATAGATTTTAATATAATTTGGCACAGTTGTCCTCCTTGATGAGTAGAAGTGTCAAGTGAAGAAGTTATTCTGGTAGGTCCAAGGTCAATGTCATACTAGAAGGTTAAATGATGAAACTGTTGAGCTTGTCCCAGCTATTACTTCTACATTTATGCGTGGATTTCAAAATAATTTGGAACCATTGGTCTCCTTGATGACTAAAAATGTCATATTAAATATTTATTCTGGTAGGTCCAATGTTGTATTTATTTTTCTTTATACACTGTCGAGTGGTCGGAGTTAATTTAGTTTTCCATTAGTAGATCAATATATCGGCATATGGAGCTTTTTATTATGATTGTAGTTTAGGTTACTATTAATAATACTAGAAAATGAATTTTTGTCTAACAAATCACCTCCATCTAAATCATGCATTTTGTGACAATGTTACCGGTTTCCAAATTTCATGAAATTCCTCTACATATGGCCTATTTTTCAGGAAATTTCAAAGGTTGACACTGACTGGAACAAACTTAAATTTTAGAATGCTTTTCGTTTTTTAATAGTTTTAGTTTGGCATGAAGGTTGGGAGAGTTTGAATGAAAAGAATAATTTTGCAGCGTTTTTGAGCGTTAGAATCAAAATACTTCAGCTCTAGCAGTGAATTGTTGAGTAATAATTCACTGTTTGGAGGTCAGTTGTAAAGTCGATCACATCACGAGCGCAGAGCGTTCGTGATATACCTACTTACAACTGACCAACAAACAGTGAATTATTACTCAACAATTCAATGCTAGAGCTGAACTATTTTGATTCTAACGCTCAAAAACGCTGCAAAATTATTCTTTTCATTCAAACTCTCCCAACCTTCATGCCAGCGCGTTCATGCTCCCGCCAATATTCTTAACTGTATCTAACGTAAATGTACCTTATTATGGGGATTTTAAAAAGAAAAAGAGATGTTACACCGTCTAACGTCTCGAAACGTCACAAAATTATGTCAGTAATGCAAGTGACATCAGCAATTAGATTCACATGCCTCGAGACAGTGAATTGTTGCAGAATAAAACACGGTAACTTTCCATTGCTTCTATAAGGGCACTGTGTTAGAATAAAACTTAAGGTGAATGAATACCACATGTATTCCGTTATAGGACAGAAGTTTGTTTTTGTTTTTTCGAAGAAAAAAAAAACTAACGGCAAAATGACACACACCTGATTTATATATTTCGGGTAATTTTGGGGAAAGAAAAACCTGTCTTATACCCAAATCAATTCATCTCCATATTTTCCTCCATTTTTTTTATCAGACACTACTTTTGCACTGCTTTTGCAGTTTAGTAATGCCTTCCAATTTAAAATTGTTCCACTCGAAAAGTGGTTTATTCTTGCAAGGACGAATTTATTCTGAGGGGAACAATTTTTTCCTTTTAACAGTTGACTCCTATTGAGAAGGGTACAAAAATGAAAACGACAGTCAAGAAATTGTTTCCATTCACCTTAAGATTAACCTAGTAGGCACATAACACTGATATAAGCCTAGCTAATTGTGCTTGTGGAGATCAGTTTTTTGTTGTTATTTTTTTTTTTGGGGGGGGGGGGGGGGGGGGGGGAGGGTTGCTTTTTTTTTTTTTTTTTTTGCAGAGCGGTTTTCCAACACCATTGCTCACAGTCAGCTTAATACGAGTGAAATATTCTTGAAAAGGCTAGCAAAACCCACCACCATTCCTTTGTTCCCTTGTTTGTTATGTTGCCTTCATGTTTTCATTCAGCCTTAAGGTAAATGGGTACACTCACACTGCCATGTTTGGTGTTTTTTTGCCAATTTACAAAGGGAAACCACTTTTGTGACTTCCTATCTGCTTCCAAGTCTGTTGTACCCTTCCAAAAAAGGTTTTCTCCTAAAGAAAAGAGGAGGAAATATTTCCAGTTAACTCCTATTGAGAGAGGAGGCAAAAATGAAAATGGCAGAGTTGCTTCCCTTGAAAGTCTACCCAATCACCGTAACTTCTACAGTTCCAGTGGAATCAGAAGAAGAAGCATTGATTTACCATCGAGAAGCAATATCACCTTGGTTCCCATCATGTGATGTTGATGTTTTGCTGGATCCAATCAAACAACATTATATTGATGTTCTGAAACAGTCTGGTGAACTTAGTTCCTACTGTCACAAGTACCCAGAGGAATGTCATGCTGATAATGTTGCTGTTGACTGTGAATAAAATCTACTACAGGATGTATCATGACAATGTTCCTGATAGCACTCAATCTTGAAACACTGTCATTTCAATTGTTGGTGCAATTTTGTTACTTCCACAATGAAATGTTGTTGTTTCATGACTTTGCATTGACACTGGACTTTTGGTGAGACCATGTTTCAAGATTTTAAATTGACACTGATGTACCTTTGTTCAAGAAGTTACTGTTATGCTTTTGTTTCTATATCAAAGAACTGCTTTGATACTGTTATGACATGTCAACATACAATGTTGACACAGCCTTTTTGCCAATAAGGTGACCCTTTGGTGTGTTTTCTTTGTAATAAAAACAAACAGTCAACTCTCGATATCTCAAAGTCTAAATGTATCCCAAACTACTGATATCTAAAGAAAATTTTCTGGTCCAGAAAAATTTCTTTGAGACATCATTAGTTTGAGATATCCAGAATTGAACTTTAAATAAAAACAGGAAATGTGTCCAATCTATAATCTTTGATATAACAGGGACTTTCAGATATCAGTGTTCGAGAGTTGACTGTACATGTATATCATTGCTGTGTGTACTAATAATTCAATCCATGAAGACTAAAATAATATTTTAATGGTGAAGGGCTGTTATCGTAAATAAAAACATTCATCAGCTGGAAATACAGTTATCTGCAAATAGTGAAGATTTTTACAGGTCATAAAATCATGTACAGGCGACTCTCGTTAACTCAACTATGCATAACTCGATACTATGACTTACCTCGAAGTGACAGCCCGGTCCCGTCATTTTACCCTATATATTATTGCACTTCAACTACGCATAGCTCGTACTATGGTTTACTTGAAATTACTGATAACTCGAAACGAACTTTCAGCCTGAGTTGATATGCGTAACTCGAAATGTTTTTTCAGTTTAGAAAAAAATAAGAATGCAATCATCATTCTGTTTACATGCTTTACAGCATAGGTCAAGATCGATGATGAGTACCTAGAACAAAGGAACAATTTAATCTTACCTATTTTCATCCCGTCCTAGATAAAAATGCAGTCATTAAAGTCCATATTGGAATTACTTGTCCTCATTAAATGTAATAATATTGTTGGATCAGTTGGTCAACAAAAGATTACACAACCACGTGCGTGACACTATTAGCAAACAACTCATAGGTATTACGCCCCGTAATTACTCTAAGAGTTGACACACGGTATACGGCCTCTGGTGTAAAATAAGCGGTCTCGTTTGATCACTTGTCAATTAAATTGCCTTTAATGGGTTAACAATAACTGTAAGTTGCTGTGAAATTTTAAGATGATCTTCTCATAATTAGTGTCAATTTGAGCAAATTCGTTGATCAAGTAGATTAAAGGTTGTGCGCCTACCGGGACACATGGGGGGACATCATAGCTCCCGAAAAGATTCTTAACACAGCTAAGATAAACTCCTGGCGCTCACACCTACTGTGTTAGCTATGATGTCATGATTTGGTTAGCTCAAAGTACTGATAACTCAAAATGATTTGCTCAGTTTCCTGGAGAAAACGAGAGTCACCTGTATCTATTTTTCAATTGTGAGATTGAGGTTAGGTTTTGCCCTTTCAAAACAGTCCCATGAACCTAGATCCAACTTATAAGATGGATCTAGATATTTGGGATTGTTTAAGAAGAGATAAACCAACCTCATGGCAGAATTTCATTAGACTGATTTTGATATTTGGAGCGCTCTAGAAATTGGAAACACTGTCTTATAGCCAAATTAATACGGTATTTTTTCAAGTAGACTATTCCAAAGTTCAGCAACCACAAAAACAATATATGCTGAACAAACTAGAAATGTGTCCATACGACACAGATGCCCCCGCCTAGTGCCCTAGGTAAGATGGCGCATTGTTTAAGGTACTGGCACTGTGGTACATGTTTTATTGTTTTCCTTGGGCAGATGTATTGTGCTTCTTGGATCAAGAGAAGTGTGTATGTGTGTATGGGGGGGGGGGGGGGGGGGGGGGGGGGGGGGGGGGAACAAACAGAAACCATTATTGTATGTAATGAAGTCAAAAAAGGACCATAACTCCCACAATAATCACCGTATTTTGCCCAACATCAACTTGACCTGATGATTATATACTTGTGTATGAAATATGAATTCAAAACACCAATGCTTTCAAAAGATATCGAACGGAAACCGTTTCTTCATACAAAATGAAGTTGAAAAAGGGCCATAACTCCTACAATAATCGACAGATTTTGCCCAACATCAAACTTGGCCTGTATTATATTATTATATACCTGTGTATAAAATATGAATTCAAAACACCAATGCTTTCAAAAGATAATGAATGGAAACCATTTTTTCACAGAAACAGAAGTCAAAAAAGGGCCTTAACTTCCACAATAATCGACGGATTTTGCCCAACATCGAACTTGACCTGTATTTTATGATTATATACCTGAGTATAAAATATGAATTCAATACACCAATGCTTTCAAGAGATATTGAATGGAAACCATTCTTTCATACAAAATAAAGTCGAAAAACTCCAACAATAATTGACGGATTTTACCCAACATCAAACTTGACCTGTATTTTATGATTATATACCTGTGTATATAATATGAATTCAATACACCAATGCTTTCAAAAGATATCGAACAGAAACCATTTTTTCACAGAAACAGAAGTCGAAAAAGGGCCATAACTCCCACAATAATCGACGGATTTTCCCCCAACATCAAACTTGACCTGTATTTTATGATTATATACCTGTGTATGAAATATGAATTCAATACACCAATGCTTTCAAAAGATATTGAACGGAAACCATTTTTTCATAGAAACAGAAGTCGAAAAAGGGCCATAACTCCCACAATAATCAACGGATTTTGCCCAACATCGAACTTGACCTGTATTTTATGATTATATACCTGTGTATGAAAAAATATGAATTCAATACACCAATGCTTTCAAAAGATACTGAACGGAAACCATTTTTTCATAGAAACAGAAGTCGAAAAAGGGCCATAACTCCCACAATAATCGACGGATTTTACCCAACATTGAACTTGACCTGTATTATATGAATATATAGCTGTGTAAGAAATATGAATTCAATACACCAATGCTTTCAAAAGATATTGAACGGAAACCAATTTGTACGTACGTACGTATGCTACGCTACGTATGTACGGACAGGGGTGATACTATATGCCCCCCCCATTTTAAATGGCCGGGGCATAAAAACATTTTTATGATTCAATTTGTTTTATTGTACCATTCAGTTTCAGTCTGAAAACAACAAATATGTTGCTGTTCCCATTCTCATAAAGAGGTTCCCCAGGAGGCTCAAAAGAACCTGGGTTCAAGGTTATAAAACTTGAGAATAATCTAAAATTCAAAATAAAGCACACTGACTGGCTGCTTCCGAGCATGTGCTTTACATGCTCGGAAGCAGCCAGTCAGTGAGCTTTATTTTGAGTTTGAGAATGTATTCAAGTTTTATAATCTCAGAGCCTGGTACTGGGAAAACAGCAAATAAGTAGTGATATAAGGTTTTATAGTAACAAAATCCATACGAGATTGGTTTATTGAAAATATCTTAAAGCATCAAAAAAGCAGACAACAAAAAAATTATGTTTGCATAATTTCAACAGCTGTTTCCTCTCAAGCTAAATCATAAAAAGAATTCTAAGTGTAGATCCAGATGAGGTGGTTCATTATGAGCTACCTGATCTGGATCTATGCTGTTTGCAAATTCAGCTCTTTCATATTTTGCACTTTTAAATAAATTGTTAATGATTTTTTTTTTTTTCAGAAAAGTTCTCTCATTTCTTGATACAAACAAGTGCTGTGCTAACAAAGGCTAGTCACAACACGTTTTACGCAGCATGCACTAAAATGATATCATCTTATCCATAAAACCCCCCGGCTTTGATATCAAATTTTAGACAAAGTTTTGTGAAAAACCTTAATAGTGTGAAAATGAACTGTATCTTTCATGGAAAGGTCGAAACAAAAGACAATGAAACATTTTTCTATTGCATATTACTTTACGCCATTTCAGACATATGCAAATGGTGAATGTACAGATCAGTCTGTGCTGATACAAGGTCTAATCATAGTCTCAGAAAACTGAACATGCTCTGACCAGACTGCTCCGATCAGACAGCTCAAGATATGCCAGAGTATTTAATGATCATGTGAAATAAATATTTCTTACTTCTCCATCACAACAGAGTGCTGTTGCGTCTCATTTTGAAGCACTTGTAACCCCCTTTTTCATGCTCCAGATAAGAAGACTAAATACTGTGGGATAATTTTTCTCTCTTTCCAAAAAATGTATGTCCCAGCTAGCCCATGCTGTATTCCCAATCTGTATGTAAAACAGCATATTTTGGTGAACTTTTCATACAAATCTGTCAACCACAAAGTCACAGATGTTTAGCTGTCCAATCCTAGAGCAATTCACATATCAGTTATATGTCTTTCAATCATTTAATGTAGTAGACTGTGTACATAAATTGTGTCCTTATTCTTGCCAAAAATGATGCCGAAACTTTGCCCACAAGTAGTCTACCCAGCATCCCTCTGTCTGAAATCCTAGCAGGAGCACTAGATATGGCCTGGCATTAAAACCACTTCAAAAAGATCATTTGAGCCGTGACACGAGAAAACCAACAAAGTGCTTGTGCGTCCAGCACAGACACAGATCAGCCTGGGCGTTCGCCCAGTCTGATCAGAGTCTTTGCTGTCTGCGTGGAGGTAGCTTAGACTCTTAGCTACCATTTAAGCTCTTAGTGAAGAGTCTGATCAGACTGGGCAGATGCCCAGGCTGATCTGAGTCTGCGCTGGTCACACAACCACTTTGTTGTTTTTCTCGTGTTGTGGCTCATTTTAACCAGAGGACCATTGGTCCTGTAGCTCACCTGAGCACTGAGGCTATGCTGAAAAAACTTTAAGTTGCCACAGCAACAAAACAACATCCACAACAGCAATGAAACACCCATTTATGTAGAGGATAATATCACAAACATTTATGCTAAAAAGATTCATCTTTATCTCCCTCTATGGCTTCTGAGAAGATTTTTGGCGATTTTTTTTTTTTGAAAATTTGGCCTTTCGATTGCGATGGCAACCAACCAAAATCAGGGATTTGGGTAAAATTCATATTGCTGGTAGGACTACTCCAGGAACATTTCTGTAAAGCTTATGTCAAAACATCTGCTGTATTACAGAAATAAATGCCAAATTTCCTCTTTCCCCATCATAAGGCTATGGAAAATTTAAGTTTCCATAGAAATGAATTCACATGGGCAACGATAATATAAAACATAATTTAGGTACCGGCTAATGTCATTAACATGTATGCAAAGTATCAGCTTCATCCCTAATATGTCTTCTGCGGAGAAGATTTTTTAATAGTTTTTCGAAATTTACCCTTTATTTTGCCATGGCAACCACTCAAATTTAGCGATTTGGACAAAACTCATATGAATCATAAAGGACTACTCAAGAAACATTTCTATAGAAATAAATTCTAAATAACTGCAGTGAGACAGCAAAAATTGCCAATTTCCACTTTTCCCATTATAAGTCAATGGAAACTATAAGTTGCCATAGCAACCAGAGTTCTTATGGGATTGGAAGAAAAAACACAAGTTATTTAGAGGCTATAATCTTAAACATATATGCAAAGTATGAGCTTCATCCTTCTTATGGCTTCTAAGGAGAAGATTTTTTTAATACTTTTTCAAAAATTTACCCTTTATTTTGCCATGGCAACCAGTCGAATTCAGCGATTTGAACAAAATTCATATGAATCTTAGAATCATAGAAGACTACTCAAGAAACATTTCTGCAGAAAAAAATTCTAAATAACTACAGTGAGACAGCAAAAATTGCCTATTTCCACTTTTCCCATTATAAGTCAATGGAAACTATAAGTTGCCATAGCAACCAGAGTTCTTATGGGATTGGAAGAAAAAACACAATTTATATAGAGGCTAATGTCATTAACATATATGCAAAGTATCAGCTTCATCCCTCTTATGGCTTCTGAGAAGAAGATTTTCTTATACTTTTTCGAAAATTTACCCTTTATTTTGCCATGGCAACCAATCAAATTCAGCAATTTGAACAAAATTCATATGAATCATAGAGGACTACTCAAGAAACATTTCTGTAGAAAAAAATTCTAAATAACTGCAGTGAGACAGCGAAAATTGCCAATTTCCACTTTTCCCATTATAAGTCAATGGAAACTATAAGTTGCCATAGCAACCAGAGTTCTTATGCCAATGGAACAAAAAACACAATTATTCATTCCCCCCATCTATAGATGCTATATGTGAAATATGGAAAGAATCAGCCTCATGGCTTAAGAGGAGAAGTCGTTTGAAAATGTTGACGACGGACGACGGACGACAGGCGACGGAAGATGGATGCCTGCCTATACTATAAGCTCACCTATGAGCCTTCGGCTCAGGTGAGCTAACAAGGGGTCATAAGCTCTTGTATGTTTTTAAGAAGAATTAACAGAAATTATTTTTAAATTGTCTTCACATATTCCTCTTAAAGAGGAATCCTTTGTTTTGTGTAAAACACAAACTTTTCCAGACAGTAAAACTGAATTTCTGTTCGTCTTGCATCAAGTCCTCAGTGTTTCTGTCTCTTCAGTATGTTAACAAATGTCATGATGAGGTTCTCTCTTTTTCTTCTTTCTCTGCTACCATTTTGTAGTACTCGTCATAGTCGTAACCTCTGAATGGCAGAGGTGCCTCTATATAACCTACAAATATACATAACATATCCTAAGTATTGGCACAGAAATGAGCCACGACACGAGAAAACCAACCAAGTGGTTGTGCATCCAGCCTAGACTAAGATCAACCTGGGCATCCACCTAGTATGCTTAGACTCTCCACTAGGCGCTTAAAGAGTAGCTAAGGGTCTTAGCTACCTCTATGCGGACGGTGAAGACTCCGATCAGATCTGAGTCTGCGCTGGACGCACAATCACATTGTTGGTTTTGTCGTGTTGCGGCTCAAATGCTGAAGCAAGCAGCGTTGACCCTTTTAAGTCTTTTTGACTATATAGATTCAGCAAAACTGTATCAATGGTAATGTTATTATAGGTCGGTTGCGCTATAGTGGCAATGTTTTGTTTACATTTTTAATGTCAACAGTACCTGTACTATCATTACGGTGCAGTTCATGTAACTTCTTGATCTATGGTCATAATGGCACATTACGGTTAACTGGCAGTTCTAATTTATCTAAATGACACTTTTTGAAAGCTTAAAGACAGGAACTGTCTCTAGTTTAAGAATATCATTGATAACAAAATTGATAGTAACAAAATTATTCAAATTTATTCTTTCATTCCCGTGAGTTGGATAAGCTGAACTCTGCTTTATAGCCAATCAGTCACCAAATCAAAATAAACACAAAACAATAACATTGCCAACTTATCGCGTCCGGACTATAACAGGGCTGAAGCTCTGTCAAAAATTATTGATGCTTTGACACTCGAAACTGCTTACATGCTGCCCCTGTTTGGGAAATTGGGATTCTCATACTCAAACAAAAATCTCCAGCTGGCAAAGGTCCATTTTAATGCACTTACAAATATAACGGGACGTCTGATTGGATAACGTCAAAAATTTGCGACAGTAAATTCTGCGATATACAGTCGCAAACCCGACGTCATTAAGAAACATTGCTTCTCACTGGCTGACGTATGGTTTTACGCAGCTGAAAGCGCTTGCTATGGATGAAAAGTAGCACACTTTTAAAGGTGAAAATGTGAACAGTGCATTAGAACGGGGATAACTGTATTGAAAATTGTCATTTGGGGAGGTAAATCGTTGTTTTTATGGTCACAAAATGCGTTTTATGGCTCCGCTGGTGCGTCGCCGTAAAACGATATTTCCGACCATAAAACCGACAATTTACCTCCCCAAATGACAATTTTGAGTAAAGTTAATCCCTAATTTACTGTAGTGCAGTGGATGTCCTACCTGGGGCAGTTGCATGCTGGCCAACTCTTGATGCTTTCAAGGCAGCAGTTGGCAGACTGCAACAACCTTGCAGTTGTTTTAACTCTTTAAGCACCAAAAAGCAGCCGAAAAAATTTACGTCTGCAAAAATTAAAGGAATGCCTTGTCCAAGACATTTCATTATTGAGAATTCAAAGACTAGAGGGCAAACAGTGTAGATCTAGATGAGGTGGCTCATTATGAGCCGCCACATCAGGATCTAGGCTGTTTGCAAATTTTGCTAATTTCGTCACTGGGGCTTAAAGAGTTAATCCTGATTTTAACTCCACTTTTTTAAACAGATGTGCCAAGTTGCTAAAAACTAACTACATCGTTAGTTAATGAGACATTGAATTTTCAAACATAACAAACATAAAAATGCTGTTATTTTTTTGCTGTAAAAAGGTGAGGAGCTTTTGAAAACTCATTCCAATTCTTCAGCAAAAATTATAACTGCAATTGAATGTGTTGAACTGTTGACTTATGTCTCATTAACCTTTAAAGCGCCAAAAATTAAAATTGTTGAATTGGCAAACGGTGTAGATCCAGATGAGGTGGCTCATAATGAGCCACCTCATCTGAATCTACACTGTTTGCCCTATAGTGTTCGAATTCTCAATATGATATTGCTTGACAAAACATTTTTTGAAATTCTGCAGACGTAAATTTTGTCGTCTGCTTTTTGGTGCATTGAGGGTTAACTAACAATGTCAATTAATTTGAACAACTGGGCCATGGTCAACTTTGAAGATGGCATAGACAATTAAGGTAAATGGATACACCTTCTGGGGAAGCAACAACCACTTTCTTATTTGACTTTCTTCTCAATGACGTTTAACTCTAAAAAGGGAAAGATTTCTTCTCTACAAGTTTACCCAATTTTGGAAGGGCTGTATTGTCTTTTGAGCAAATTCTGTTCCAGGAACTGACCCCATTTAGGAGGGGCTGTGTTTTGCAGAACTGTTGTGCATGGGAGCAAACAGGAAGTCAAATAAGTTTTTCCTTTTGAAAAATGGTGGAAAAACATGGGGGGTGTACCCATAGATCTTAAAGTCATGCTTGGGGTATCCACATTTTTTAAGGATACATATATTGACTGGTTATATAGTCAGTACTCTCGGTGCAATAAAAATTCTAAAGATTGGGACATCCAAAATAATTACCATAATTGCTATAAAAATAAAAGAGTTTGATTTAACAATGCTGAAATAAGTCCAAAAGATGCCGATGGAATGGCAAACAGTGTGTGCTCTGATCAGACTGCTCCTCTAGGAGCAGTCTGATCTGTGTCTGCACTGTTTTCTCAGACTTATCTGTCCCAATACTCAGAATTTTCAGAGAAAATGCACCAACTGGTTGCAGTGTCTCAATATTTTCAGTAACCATGGCAACTACTCACCACAATCAATAGCTTTAGCTAACTCAATTTGTAACTTCCTCTGTTGATCCTGACAAATACCCGTTCTTTTTGTCGGAAATGGTTGCGCTGTCTCTTCAATTATTAACTGTTTCAGCAGCTTCTCGTTCTGAAATTTGTATCAATATAGTCAGGTATACTTAAAGCCAAAAGTAAGTTTACAGCATATATCTATATGAATAAATTGTTAGCCGTTTTTCTTTTGAAATCTTGGGAATTTTTTTAAGCTTTTTTTGTCATGCATTCTCTGAAGCAGTCAAAACAAACTGCTGATAAAAAATTTCAAACATTATCTGAGATACGGCTTTGAGAATTGACTAAAATTTAGTGTTGTTTCAATTCAAAGGGAGACAATTTCAGTGTGAAGCCACTGTAAGTTGCTGTCAATTGTTAACCAGATGAAAAAGATGAAATGTTCTGCAGGTGATTTTACTGATAATCAAAGGCCTTTAAAAATTTGTGTCCAAAACCCTGGCCCACTGAGGAATTTGTGAAAAAATGCAAATTGTTAGTTTTTAATGTAAGCACAAGTAACTCGATAGTGGAAATCACCTGCATGAACCATCTTTCCTGAAATCTGTTAAAACAAGTCTTTAAAGCTAGTTCAAACTCAAATATTATATTTTTATCAAATCAATACAGGAATAAAAAATATTCATTAATAAAAACTGTAAAATTACTTTTGGTTACAAGTACAATTCCAGACTAGAAAATGTGTTTATGAAACACTATGCCCCCAACCATATGCTTGCCAATAATACTTGTACCTTTGTACCATAGGCTTCAATGCACTAAGTCGGAAAAAGGGGCATAACTCAGTCAAAAATTTTGAATTGTTTTCGAAAGTTAATCAGGTCGTCTACACCTTGGGCAATATCAACCTGCAAAAATCATGATCCTAGCATCAGGGGTTCTCCAGATATGTTCACAAGGTTCCATAGGCAAATAATGCACTAAGTTGAAAAAGGGGCATAACTCGATAAAAAATTCACGAGTTTTTTTCAAAAGTTAATCAGGTCATCTACACCAGAGGCAGTATCTTCCTGCAAAAAATCATGCTCCTAGCATCAGGGGTTCTTGAGAAATTTTGTTCACATGGTTCCATAGGCTTACAATGCACTAAGTCGAAAAAAGGGGCATAACTCGATCAAAACTTCATGATTTTTTTTTTCAAAAGTTAATCAGGTCATCTATATGTTAGGCAGTATCTTCCTGCAAAAATCATGCTTACAATGCTCTAAGTCGAAAAAGGGGCATAACTCGATCAAAAATTCACAATTTTTTTTCAAAAGTTAATCAGGTCATCTTCACCACAGGCAGTATCTTCCTGCAAAAAATCATGCTCCTAGCATCAGGGGTTCTTGAGATATTTTGTTCACAAGGTTCCATAGGCTGACAATGCATTAAGTCGAAAAAGGGGAATAACTCGATCAAAAATTCACAATTTTTTTTCAAAAGTTAATCAGGTCATCTTCACCATAGGCAGTATCTTCCTGCAAAAATCATGCTCCTAGCATCAGGGGTTCTTGAGATATTTTGTTCACAAGGTTCCATAGGCTGACAATGCATTAAGTCGAAAAAGGGGCATAACTCTGTCAAAAATTCAAGAATTTGTTTCAAAAGTTAATCAGGTCATCTACACCTTGGGCATTCTCATCCTCAAAACCTCATGATCCTAGCGTCAGGGGTTCTTGAGATATTTTGTTCACAAGGTTCCCCAGGCTAAGTCGAAAAAGGGGCATAACTCTTGAAATATGTGACCCGCGGAAAAAAGAAAAAACATGTGTTCGCTTATTTTTCATACTGGTCATGTGTATAAAGTTTCAACCTCCTAGCTCTTATGGTTCTTGACTTATAGATGGCGGACAGACGGACTGACGGATGGACAGACGGACAGACAGACAGACAGACAGGCCCAAACCAATATGTCCCCACAATTTCTCCGAAATTGGGGGCATAAAAATAGAATTTTATAGTTTTCTAACACTTAAAGCACCAAAAATGAAAATAGCTGAATTTGCAAACAGCGTAGATCAAGACAAAGCAGCTCATAATGAGCTGCCTGATCTGAATTGGCACTGTTTGCCCTCTTTTGAGTTCTCAATATGATATACAGCTTGGTCGAAACATCTTTTTGAATTTTGCAGAGGTAAATTTTGTTAGCTGCTTTTTTTGCTGCTTTAACCTCAAATAACTACCCGAAGTTTATTTAAATTGGATCAATAAAGGACTTCTTTTAGGATGTCTATATAAAATTAATGTTTCGTTTCTCTTTAAAATCATGAAATGAAAAGAAAAGTTTTAAAGTATACTGATGTTCCTGCCTCATTCTCACCATCAGATTTTGAAACTAAACTTATAAGCCCTTTGACCTTAATAACAAGGGCGTAGCTACGTATACAGCAAATACGCAAGTGCATATTGAAATTTTGTCAAAATTGACAAAATTTCAAAACGCACCTGCATATTTGCATGCTGAAAATTTATAAATTAGACAAGATTTCAATACCAATTACCAAAGTGGCTGAAATACTAGCTTTCCCTTCAAGAAGTAGAGAATAAAACATGGTTGTGCGTATTATGCAATTGCCTCTAGTTACGCCCCGAATAAGGCTGTGATCATTGGCAGTGTCACACTTAGATGTTATCCTAAATACAACTCAAAACCTTTATAGAGTGTTCAAAAAACATCTACCGTAATGACCCTAAATATTCAGACAGACAGGCCTGAGCAAACACTGTAGACCCGGATTATTTCATCACAAAAGTTCTAATTATGCAGTGACCACTTCATTAGAAATCACCTCACTCTTACAGTTCTAATTAGGGGTGATAACATGAACAGACAAAAAATTATCTGAGAATTACCATCAATATCCGCACCACAGGCCCAGATAAGGTGAGTATTTTAAGATAATTCTAAGATCATTTTTGCTAGTCCTTAACAAAACATGTTGTGACCTTGTCAAGTCAGTTCTAAGAGGAGCCACAACATAGGTTTTATGAAGAAGTAAGAACAATTATCCCAGAAGTATTATAAAATACTGATCTTATCTGGACCTCTGTATTCCCTACTTACCAGCTTTATTCGATTACATACGAGCCGTGACACGACAAAACCAACAATGTGGTTGTGCGCCCAGCGCAGACTCAGATCAGCCTGGGCATCCGCCCAGTCTGATCAGAGTCTTCGCTGTCCGCATGGAGGTAGCTTAGACCCTTAGCTGCCTTTTGAGCACTAAACGAAGAGTCTGATCAAACTGGGTGGCCGCCCAGGCTGATCTGAGTCTGCGCTAGGGGCACAACCACATTGTTGGTTTTCTCGTGTCGCGGCTCATATGTAAGATGGGGTTTCCCCCTCTAGGATGATCATGATTATCTGAGCTGTGACACAACAAAACCAACCAAGTAGCATGTGCACCCAGTGAAGACTCAGATCAGTCTGGGCAGTCGCCCAGTCTGATCAGAGTCTTCATTGTGCTCTTTAGTGTTAACTAAGGGTCTAAGCTAGCTCCATGCGTACAGCGAAGACTCAGATCAGACTGGGCAGATGCCCAGGCTGATCTGAGTCTTTGCTGGGCCCACATGCCACTTTGTTAGTTTTATCGTGTTCTGGTTCATCTAAATCAATCTTGTTTAATTCTGCCATAAAATAAGTTTTCCCTTTCAAACCAATCTCAATAATCTAAATCAGTCTTATAAGTTGGATCTAGATTCTTTCGGCTGTTTTGAAAGGAAAAGACCCCAGTCTAAGAACTGAATAAATATGAGCCGCGACACGACAAAACCAACAATGTGGTTGTGCGCCAAGCGCAGACTCAGATCAGCCTGGGCATCCGACAAGTTTGATCAGACTCTTCGCTAAGCGCTCAAAGGGTAGCTAAGAGTCTAAACTACCTCCATGCGGACAGCGAAGACTCTGATCAGACTGGGCGGATGCCCAGGCTGATCTGAGTCTGCGCTGGGTGCATAACCACTTTGTTGGTTTTCTCACGTCGCGGCTCATATGAGCCATGAAACAACAAAACCAACAAAGTGGCATGTATGTCCAGCGAAGACTCAGATCAGCCTGGGCATCTGCTCAGTCTGATCAGAGTTTTCACTGTCCACATGGAGCTAGCTTGTACTCTTAGATACCCTTTAAGCACTTAGCGAAGAGTCTGATCAGACTGGGCGGAAGCCCAGGCTGATCTGAGTCTGCACTAGGCGCACAACCACTTTGTTGGTTGCTCATGTAGTGGCTCATATGGTATCTTGAGGACAATATTGGTATCTGGTGGTCAATAAACCTACCCTATAGTCTATAACAAGAAAGTCATCTCTACATATTGGACAAGCACTTCCTGTGTGTATCGTCCCAGATCTCTGAAAATATATGGAATAATCATACGCTACAATGGAACAGCCCAAGCCTTGGATAAGGGTGAGTACTGTGGGATAATTTGGGATAACTTGTTAAATATGCATAAAAACATATGAACCGTGACACGACAAAACCAACGAAGTGGCATGTGCGCCAGCGAAGACTAAGATCTGCCTGGGCATCTGCCCAGACTGATCAGAGTCTTTGCTGTCTGCACAGAGCTAGCTTAGACCCTTAGCTATTCTTTAAACATAGTGAAGACTCCCACCAGACTGAGTGGCTGTCCAGGCTGATCTGAGTCTTCGCTGAGCGCACATGCCACATTGTTGGTTTTGTCATGTTGCGGCTCATATGTTGTGTCCCTTCATCTGAACTGCCTCAATGAGGAATTTTAGATTAAGGGTCACAACATGACATTGTTGTAGTGTTATTGTTTAATGTCCACTGTAAACAGCTATGGTCATTTAACCTAACCACACTATTCCTGGGCAGGCTTAGACCTCCTAAGCTGTTAACCAGTACTAAGTGCACTTACTTTCACTCGTAACTGACAACTGCCCATCTGCAATCAGTGGAAGGAGAACTGAAAGTAAATGGCCTGACTGGGTATCAAACCCAGGACCTCTGGCTTATGAGTCAGGCGCCCTACCGATTGCGCTACGCGAACCGGCAACATGACATTGCATATTCAAAACAAGAGGGCCAAGAGGCCCTAAATCGCTCACCTGAGCAAAAATGTTAAAGGTCAAACTAGGGTCAAAATTTGAACAAACCTCATAGTTTGCAACCATTTCCAAATGGTTCTGAAGAAGAAGATTTTTGAATGTTTTTCTATGTATTGCTATTGTTCAAACCCTGGACCCCCTGGGGCAGCGCCATTTTGGACCCTGGGGCCATCATTTGAATAATCTTGGTAAAGGGCTACTAGGCATTGCTAAAAGCTAAATTTCAAGCCTCTGAGCCAAGTGGCTCTGAAGAAGAAAATTTCTGAATATTTTTCTATGTCTTTCGATGGTTCAAACCCAGGACCCTCTGGGGCGGCCATTTTTGACCCCTGCACCTTCATTTGAACAAAGTTGGTAAGGGACCACTAGGCAATGCATCATACAAAATTTCAAGCATCTCCACTATGGGGTTCTGGAGAAGAAGGTTTTTAAGTACATATTAATTTCAAACCCAAGACTCCCTTCCCCATGGCCATTTTGGATCCCAGGGCCACCATTTACACAAACTTTGTAGGAGTCCACCAGCCAATGCATCATACCAAATTTCAAGCATCTGAGCCAAGTGGTTCTGAAGAAGAAGATTTTTCAATAGTTTCCTATGTATTTCTATGGCTCAAACTGAGGACTCTCTGCCGTGGGGCCATTTTGGACCCTGGGGCCATCATTTGAACAAACT
Source organism: Ctena decussata (assembly GCA_963989385.1). Classification (NCBI taxonomy): domain Eukaryota; kingdom Metazoa; phylum Mollusca; class Bivalvia; order Lucinida; family Lucinidae; genus Ctena; species Ctena decussata. The sequence continues at coordinate 8,445,181 of OZ022498.1, forward strand.
TGGTAGAGGCCCACTAGGCAATGCTACATACCAAATTTCAAGCAACTGAGACAAGCAGTTCTGGTGAAGAAGATCTATGTAGTTCTATGGTTCAAACCCAGGATCTCCTGGGGCGGGGCCATTTTTAACCCTGGCACCTTCATTTAACAAACTTGGTAAGGGACCACTAGGCAATGCATCATACAAAATTTCAAGCATCTGAGCCAAGTGGTTCTGAAGAAGAAGATTTTCTAAATATTTTTCTATATATTTCTATGGTTCAAACCTAGGACTCCCTGTCGCGGGGCCATTTTGGATGCTGGGGCCACCATTTGAACAAACTTGGTAAAAAACTACTAGGCAATGCTACATACCAAATTTCAAGCATCTGAGCCTTGCGGTTCTGAAGTAGAAGATTTTTTAATATTTTTCTATGTATTTCTATGGTTCAAACCTGGGACTCCCTGCCCCTGGGCCATTTTGGACCCTGGCGCCACCATTTGAACAAACTTGGTAGAGGACCACTAGGCAATGCTACATACCAAATTTCAAGCATCTGAGGCAAGCAGTTCTGGTGAAGAAGATTTTTAAGTATTTTTTAGTTTCGAACCCAAGACCCCTGCCCCAGGGCCATTTTGGACCCTGGGGCCACCATTTGAACAAACTTGGTAGAGGAACACTAGGCAATGCTACAAACCAAATTTCAAGCATCTGAGCCAAGCAGTTCTAGAGAAAAAGATTTTTAAGTATTTTTTAGTTTCGAACCCAAGACCCCCTGCCCCAGGGCCATTTTGGACCCTGGGGCCACCATTTGAACAAACTTGGTAGAGGACCACTAGGCAATGCTACATACCAAATTTCAAGCATCTGAGGCAAGCAGTTCTGGAGAAGAAGATTTTTAAGTATTTTTGGTTTCGAACCCAAGAACCCCTGCCCCAGGGCCATTTTGGACCCTGGGGCCACCATTTGAACAAACTTGGTAGAGGACCACTAGGCAATGCTACATACCAAATTTCAAGCATCTGAGGCAAGCAGTTCTGGAGAAGAAGATTTTTAAGTACTTTTGGTTTCGAACCCAAGATCCCCTGCCCCAGGGCCATTTTGGACCCTGGGGCCACCATTTGAACAAACTTGGTAGAGGTCCACTTGACAATGCTTCATACCAAATATCAAAGCCCTAGGCCTAGTGGTTTCAGAGAAGATGTCATTTAAAGCAAATTGTTGACGACGCACGACGCACGACGGACACTGGGTGATCACAATAGCTCACCCTGAGCCTATGGCTCAGGTGAGCTAAAGAAATAGGAATAAGAACCCATGGAATGTGTCTCGCCTGTCAGCATATTGTCACAAAATAGACCTTAGCCAGGAAACTAGGCACAACATTAAAATCGCCGATGTCACTGCACTGGAAAAGTACTACTTATATCACACTTCTGCTAGTTGCAGGGGAGACAAAAATTAAGCCACAGCTATCATAGATACTCTTCTTATTGAAAGCTCTGGACTGGTTTCTTTTGCATTCACAAAAGTATGTGCAAATACATGTACCTTGTTAATCATAGCGGTTACATGTTTCTGAAACTGAGTGTTAAAGGATGCCTAAAAGGCAATAAAAAGCCATAGGCGACATCATCCAACATTTGGCCGAAGTCAAATAAAGGGCATAAATCTTCAAGAAGTATGTCACACAAAAGTATGAATTCACATGCACACATCTTCAAATTATGGCAAAATATAAGGCAAAGGCCAAATGTTCCCCTCCCACCCCCTCTTACCCTCCCCGACCCCCTTTCCTCCGCCACACACACGAACCAACCTGCTGATCTGCAGATGCCAACACCAGAAATGTAAAACCTATGTATAGCATTCAGCTAGTTGCAGGCAAAACAATAATTACTTACGATACATTTTCTCCTTGTGTCTGGCTTAAAATGTCCTTTATAATTTCTTCTATATGGTACCCACACTGGTTCATCACCATACACCTCTTTGTAAGCTGCAACATTAAATCTCAGCTTTCATAATAGCATGAAACAGCATAGCTGTTTAAGATAAATGAGCCGTGACACGAGAAAACCAACAAAGCGGTTGTGCACCTAGCGCAGACTCATATCAGCCTGGGCACCTCCCAGTCTGATCAGACTCTTTCCTAAGCTCTCAAAGGTTAGCTAAGGGTATAAGCTACTGTCATGCGGGCAGCGCAGACTCTGATCAGACTGGGCGGAAGCCCAGGCTGATCTGAGTCTTCGCTGGGCACACAACCACTTTGTTGGTTTTCTCATGTCGCAGCTCAAATGTATTTACTTTCATGAGGAAGCAACTCTGCCAATTCTTTTGTCTCCCAGTTCAATGGGGATCAACTGTTAAAGGATTGATTGATTGATTGATTTATTGTTTAATGGTAAACAGCTATGATCATGTTGGGAAAGTTAGCTACCCTAACCACACTATTCCAGGGCAGGCTTAGACCTCCTTAGCGGTTTACCAGTACTGAGTGCACATACTTTCGCCAGTAACTGACAACTGCCTTTCTTGAATCAGCGGAAGGAGAAACAAAAGTATGTAGCCAAACCGGGTATTGAACCCAGGACCTCTGACTAATGAGTCAGGTGCCCTACCGATTGCGCTACACGGGCCCTGCTCCTTAAGGAGCAGTCTGATCTGGGTCTGCACTGTTTGCTCATCTGTGTCCCAATATTTATAATTTTCAAACCATTCCAACTATATACATAATCATAATTTTGCCTCTGGTTGAACCCTATTGAAATCAGAATGGCCAAAACTCTATGGAGTTCTGGCTGTTCTGAGTGCAATAGGGTTAAATTACCGTCACTTTCCATATACGCCATACTCGTCTGCCAATCAACTTTTTGAACAGTGTATCCCCTCTGCCCTTCCAGCCTATTTTTGAACTTCTCCTTTTTCTTGCTTTCAGCATCATCATCTTTCTTTTCTTCACAATATCTCACTGTCGTTGTCGTTACTGGTCGACATAGTAGTGGGTGATGTAGAAAGGACACAACTGGTTTTGCCTGAAAAACAGGTTAGAGCCATTTTTGTGTGAGACGGTAACTTACCCCACATGGGTACCACACATTTGCAGTTTGATCAATTTTGTCCATTAATTTTGCACAAAAAATCTGTGAAATCCGACCTGGAAATCAAAAGTAGAAGGCCAACATTGAATCTTCTATCAGTTTGTATACCCGGGCAGACTGGTTGCAGTATTTATTATCCGGAGCCCCAGTAGTTCAGCGGATTAAGTGCTGGCTTGCTGATCTAGCATCCTGGGTTCGATTCCAGCTGGAGGCAGAAATCCTTTCCATCATAAACCTGTTTCCATTCCACACAGCCTTTCATTACCACCCTCCCATCTTCCTGATATGACTGAAATACTGTTGAAAAGGATATAAAATCACAAGTCATCCATCATACAGTACTCACTGTCCGCACATGGATTATGAAGAATTGGTACCATTCATGTCTTTCCACCATTTTTACAAAGGGAGATGGCATTTTGTGACTTCCTGCTTGCTTCCCTTGCTGACACAGCCCTCCCAAAATGGGGCCTACTTTCACAGGAAAGAATCCAGTGCTCCAGATAAGAAGGGGTAACAGAGATAATTTAGGGATAATTATCATTATTTCTCCACAAAAGCATATTTTGTGGCCCACTATTAGAACCGTCTCGTCGAGACGGTTCTAATGAGGGGTCACAACATATGTTTTCGTTGAGAAATAAGAAAAATTATCTTCGAATTATCCTCAATACCCCTTCTTATCTGGAGCTCTGAAGAATCTGCAGGTGAAGGAGCAATTTCTTACCTTTAAGAAAAGAACCCTACTGAGAACGGATGCAAAACTGAAAACAGCAGAGTTGCTTCCCCTATTAAGCGTACTAAATCACCTTAAGGTCCCTTTTCATGGGATACTGCTTCTTAGACCTGTCAGCTGCTGAGCTGCCTATAACATGCTCTGTTATTGTCAATCTCAATGTGATCTGCAGCATGCTAAAGATGTTTTTATATGCATGTAGCATATAGAAATAACAGGCTCAGATCAGACTGTACATGTTTCCATCCCGTCAGCTGTTCGCTGTCCTCAAACATCATATCGAGGGCTCAGCGCAAAAGGATTCTAACTATGTTTTTTCACAACTGTCAATTTTTGCATATTCTTAATACATAATACGATAAAATATAAAGAATATAAAGATCATATCTTTTGTATATATCTCAAAAAAGCTCATTTGTCAAAAGGTTGTATCTCTGTCTGTCAGCACAGTATTCTTTGTGCAAAACAGCTGAAGTTGTTGTTGTTTTATTGTTTTACATTTATGGTCATGTCAGGACGGTCTGTTACCCTAGCCACAATATTCCTGGGCAGGCTTAGACCTCCTAAGTGGTTAACAAGTACTAAGTGCACATACTTTCGCCATAACTGACAACTGCCCTTCTTGAAACAGCGGAAGGAGAAACGAAAGTATGTGGCTGGACGGGTATCGAATCCGGGACATCTGGCCATTGAGCCAGACGCGCTACCGACTGCGCTACGTGGCCCAGCGCAAAACAGTTGTAACTCAAGATACAAGCATTTTGCATAAAATGTCTTGACAGTTTGAAAATCAGTTTCAGTACTAAAGAGAAGTAAAATATTGATAACTGATGACACTTTTAAAAAGAGGGGTGTAAATGGCAATGATGAATAACTTGGTTATCAGGGGTGGTGTGTTAGCTTTGCTTTTGCAGAACTAATGCAAATTAAGTAGTTATAGTCATCTGGCCATTCATAGCAAATTTTTCAAGCAGTTGAGAATTTTTAAACTTGTTATTGGTGAAAAAGGCTAGTATTTCAGACTGGGACTGGTGGCACTTACATAGCACTGGTTGCAATGGGCTCATACAGCACTGCTGAGAGGTGTTCTGGCTCTCTTCCACCATCTCTTTGATCATTGTCACATTAGTTATACCCATGATCTGGTACAGCAGTGACATTAGTTAAGACATTCAAGGAAGGGTGGGTGGGATATCAATAACTTCTGGCTATTCCATGCCTGTTGCTCAGTCGTCAGTGACTATATCACTCGCGCTTCACGCTCATGATAGATCCACTTCACGACTGACCTCCAACCAGTGATATATTGGGCAACAAATCACTGTAAGCAAGAATCTATTTCTTAATATGTGTTGTCGACAAACCGACAGTCTTCGCCATCATGTATTAATATTTCATAATCTCATTATCCGCCCTCCAACAACGTGTCAATCAGTAATAATTCACGGGTAAGGCAAAATTATTTTTTAAATACCGTATTCGACTTAATTAGCACACATGCCCCTATAGGCGCACATCATGGTTGGTTGTTTTGGGTTTATCGGCCCTTTGAGAAGTATTTCAGTCTATATCCGGCTGTCTCCCAAAGAGAGGGAGGAAGAAGACAGAAAAGATAGACAAGAGAAAAAATGTCTGAACAACCCCACCCGCACCTACTGCAAGCACAGTAGGCCCTTGTCCTACTGTTATCCAAATCAGTAGGAAGCCACGGCACTGGAAGTTATACCCAGCACCATCACACCACCCAACCATTCCCTTCGCACATCATGGTAAATTCTAAGGTATGTTATTACTAGTGCACATACTTTTACTGGTTCTTCCCTTTATCTGCATGTTTACAAGAGCTGTAAATGCGATTGAATCTTTCATTTTCACTTGTGAAGTTTCTCTATGATTCTGTGACCATAAGCAGCTTTTCTCTGATGCTAACCCCTTAAATTTGTTGAAATCCTTTTACTATACAGAAATTCATTGAAATGTGCGTTTATTTAAGAAGAAAGTTTGCCGCATGTATTTGCCGCCATTTTGAAAACGTTAAGCGCACAGGGCGCTAATGAAGTCGATTACGGTAACTTAGTTCTACAGTGTCATCAGTTATCAATATTTTACTTCTCTTTTACACTGAAACTGTTTTGCAAACTGTCAGTATATTTTATGCAAAACCGTTGTATCTTGAGTTACAACTGTTTTGCACAAACAATACTGTGCTGACTTAGATACAACCTTTTGACAAATACTTCAAGATTTTCTTATATCTTTCATGCCATGTGGCTTGTTTTATTGTCTGCTACTGTATGCGATAATTTGTAACATATGTTTAACTATCTTGATCATCAATCAATCAATCAACTGTATGAATTATACGGTTAGGGTCACTGAAACTGGTCATTCGAGCATAGTCCTAAACACATGACATTACCAGCTCCCCTTCGTTTCACTCTAATAGGGTATGAGTCAGTCAGTCTGATTACCCAAGGAAACTCCAAGATACCCCAGGACACCCAAAGATACCCAGGACACATTTATTTTCCTAAATTTACATATATGATACGTATCAAAAGTATTTACGCACTATATCTCCCACCTTCTTTGCATATAATTCATTTATTACAGCTGTCAGGGGTACTGCTTTTGATTTTGAATTTCATATTACAACCAGAGCTCTTGATAAGAGGGGTATTTGATGATAAATTTTAGGGATATTTTTCTTTATTTCTCATTGAAACCATATGTTGTGACCCCTCATCTGAATCGTCTCGACAAGACGGTTCCGATGAAAGGTCACAATATATGGTTTTAGGCAGAATTAACAAACAAGAGGCCCACGGGCCACAAAGCTCACCAGATCTCTAACTCAAAATTGCTATCAAATTTGTATAGGCTCAAAATTGCTGTAAATAATCGTACAGGCTAATACAAAATATACAACTACAAAGTCTCAGTCTGACAGTCTGTTGAGTTGATAACAAAATATATGACTATTTACCATATATTGATTGCAGTAAATGCCATTTTTTTAATTTTCCCCATTGCAAGTCAATGCAACCCTAAGTTGCCATAGCAACCAAACTAAAGAGCCGATTTTATAAAAAAAAAAAAAAAAAACTATATATTTTCAATCATCCTGCCTAAGGATACCACAGATGAAATCTGGGCCTCATCGGCCCTGTGGCTTCGGAGGAGATAATTTTTTTTTTTTTAAGATTTTTTTTCCATTTTTTTTTTGCATTTTGGTTTCCATGGCAACCAATAAAAGGTGCAGTGGGCAAAAAAAACAAAAAAACAAAACAAAAAAAACACATAGCTAATAAGAGACTTCTCAAGGAACAATCTATAAAAGTTTTGTCAAGATATATGCAATGGCTTGGTAGTAAATGCCATTTTTCCATTTTCCCAATTATAAGTCAATGCAACTCTAAGTTGCTATAGCAACCAAACTAAAGGGCCGATTTTCAAAAAAAAAAAATCATTAACTTTCAATCCCCCAGCCCAAGGATGCCACAGATGAAATCTGGGCCTTACTGGCCTAGTGGCTTAAGAGAAGATAGTTTTTTTAAATATTTTTCCATTTTTTTTTTTTTACATTTCGGTTTCCATGACAACCAATGAAAGGAGCAGTGGGCCAAAAACATATAGCTGATAGAAGACATCTCAAGGAACATTTCTATAAAAGTTTTATCAACATATCTGCAATGGCTTGGCAGAAAATGCCATTTTTCAATTTTCCCCATTATAAGTCAATGGGAACTCTAAGTTGCCATAGCAACCAAACTAAAGGGCCCATGATCATAAAAAACACAAACTTTCAATCCCCAAGCCCAAGGACGCCACAGATGAAATCTGGGCCTTATCGGCCCTGTGGCTTCAGAGGAGATAATTTTTTAAGTATTTTTTCCATTTTTTTGCATTTTGGTTTCCATGGCAACCAATAAAAGGAGCAACGGGCCAAAAAACATAAAGCTGATAGAAGACATCTCAAGGAACATTTCTATAAAAGTTTTATCAACATATCTGCAATGGCTGGCAGAAAATGCCATTTTTCAATTTTCCCCATTATAAGTCAATGGGAACTCTAAGTTGCCATAGCAACCGAACTGAAAGGCCAATTTCATAAAAAACACAAACTTTCAATCCCCCATCCCAAGGATGCCACAGATGAAATTTGGGCCCAATCGGCCTAGTGGCTTCAGAGGAGATGTTGTTTAAAAGTGTTGACGGACGACAGACGACGACGACAGACGACGACGACATATGACGACGACGACAGACGACGACGACGGACCACTGCCTATCCTATAAGCTCCCCCGGAGCCTTCGGCTCTGGTGAGCTAAAAATTATCCCTAATTATCACCAGATCTGATACTCCCTCTTATCTAGGGCTCTGTTACAACCATAGTCCTTTTGCTCCCAAGTGCAAATGGGGTTTTGCTTATTTTCTCGATAACAATGAAAGTTCCATCAAATGTTCTACTGTCCTACTGATTCTTATAACTATACATAACAGAATACGAAAAATCCAATTTTTTGGATGCTTTTGTAAAATGTTTTCCATTAACAGTAATGTAGAAACTGAGCAGTTGAACTTAAGGGCATCATACGCATATTGTTAAAAGGCAATAGCGTAAACACATTGTTTACTACAGTTGTGGGCATATATGAATGAAACATTAAAATGTATTCATCTGTCCACACGCGTTATGCATGGTGTCACTGGTCAGGTGATATTATGTTGTAAATAAACATCGAACTTTTATATAGTTTTGCTAGTAAAAAGTGTATGTTTTAAAATTTGATAATGTACGGGTGAAACAAAAAGTAGAAAAAATGGATTCCCAAGATTTCAATTAATTATGCAAATTTTGTTTGATGGATAGCATACATTGGTCACATTCTCTAATACGCACAACTAAATGGAAATTCCAACAGCCAACTTTTACTCCCTTGTAATTAAGCAGTGAAAATGACATATTTTAGGTTCTTTGCTTGTATAGAGACTTTTTTATACAAAGCCTCACATTTCTACCTCAGTTCAGTTCAGTTCAATTCTCTTATCGACGTTACCCAAGTGGCTCAACGGAACGTAACCATAGTTGCACACACTTGGCGCTGTGTGTCCATCCAACTCACATTTCTACAAAATTATGATTTTGCTATGTATAGGATGAAAATTAAGAATGAGCAATTTGAAAACCTTCTACTTCTCACCAATTTTGAGAAAATATTGGGGATGTCATTTGCATTTGGGAGCAAACAAGACTATATGGCAGATTTCTCTAAAAGACCTCCCAAACTAGAATTTTTTTTTTTTTTTTTGACAAAAACAGATGTCCCCCACCTGCCCTTTCCCAGTAGTATCGTTTTTCCTAAATGCTGCCAAGTTAAGACCTGCTGTACCTTGAAAATTGGGGTAAAGGTCATCAAAATTTAATCACTTCTTTTCCACCTCCCGATTATACACTTGTCTCACTTGTCTATGTTTGGTCATAAACCATCAATCCCTTCAGGAGATATGGTGCAGACAAGCCTATTTTCAACATTCTTTGACCTTCTGTGACCTTCACCCCCTGATTTAAATGTAAGAAGTCGGGTATGCAGTAAAATATATCAAAGCTTATCATGTGAAACCTAATCAGTTCTTTTCCATCTCCCAGTAATATATCTATGTGAGTTTGGTTAGAATACATCCATCCAGTCAGGAGATATGGTGCAGACAAGCCAATTTTCAACATTCTTTGACCTCTGGTGACCTTGAAAATAGGGTCAAGTTCATTACAATATATTCAGACAGTTCTTTTGCAGCTCTCAGTGATGTATCTGTGAAAGTTTGGTTTCAATCCATCCATCTATTTAAGAGATAGAGTGCGGACAATGCATTTTCAAAACTCTTTGACCTCCTATGACCTTAAAAATAGTGTCAAGGTCATCAAAATCTAATCAGCTCTTTTCCCACTCCTAAATTTCCATCTCCTAATAATATATCTATGTGAGTTTGGTTTCAATACATCTATCCATTCAGAAGATATGGTACAGACAAGCCATTTTTCAACATTCTTTGACCTCCTGCGACCTTGAAAATAGGGTCAAGGTCACTGAAATATAATCAGTCCTTTTGCATCTCTCAGTGATGCAACACTCTTTGACCTCCTGTGACCTTAAAAATAGGGTAAGGGACACCAAAATCTAATCAGCTCTTTTCCCGCTCCTAATTTTCCATCTCCTAATAATATAGCTATGTGAGTTTGGTTTCAATACATCTATCCATTCAGAAGATATGGTATAAACAAGCCATTTTTCAACATTCTTTGACCTCCTGCGACCTTGAAAATAGGGTCAAGGTCACTAAAATATAATCAGTTCTTTTGCATCTCTCAGTGATGCAACACTCTTTGACCTCCTGTGACCTTAAAAATAGGGTCAAGGTCACCAAAATCTAATCAGCTCTTTTCCCGCTCCTAATTTTCCATCTCCTAACAGTGCTGGAAATGGCCAGTGGCCTGGTTGCCAAATGCGGCTTATGCCCCTAATTTTTGTTTCAGGCAACCAGAAATCTCCAAAATATGGCCTTTAGTGGCCCAAATTTATCTTTCTGGCAATACTAAATGAATGGAAACTTTAGCTGGTGGATAATTTGGGCGACTGAAAGTTAGGCCTGCTAAGCTTTTGGGCCACCACATTAATCTTGCGAGTTTCCAGCACTGCCTAATAATATATCTATGTGAGTTTGGTTTCAATCCATCTATCCATTCAGAAGATATGGTATAGACAAGCCATTTTTCAACATTCTTTGACCTCCTGCGACCTTGAAAACAGGGTCAAGGACACTAAAACATAATCAGTTCTTTTACATCTCTCAGTGCTACATCTGTGAAAGTTTGATTTCAATCCATCCAGCCATTCAGGAGATAGAGTGCAGACAAGTAGATTGAAATTCTTAAAAGAATTAACCTAGCCAAAGACACTTCCTTGCCATCGCACGTGATTTGCACATGGCAGATTAAGGACGTGGGTTTCGGCACGGGGCAATGTAAAGTTGTTGACATAATCATTATTGTGTCAATAAACATCTGCAAAAGGATATTTAAAGAATATGTGATTCTAATAGGTCTGCGCAATGTTAGGCAACAAATTTGATCTTCATTTTTTCTCTAGGGTAGTCAAACTTTTAGCTCAGCTTCCGTGAAATGAGCTTAGAAATTGAGCTGTTTGGTTATTTTATGTATGAATGGTTAAGTCATAGCTAATATCTGATGGTAAGTTTTATTTGTGTATTGCTTTCTAAAAACAAATTTATCCATCAAATGTCTTAAGCAATGTTACCTGACAGCACCGTAAACATTTTTAATTGCTCCTAATTCCCCAACCCCATGTCAGGTGAGTTACATATTAGGTAGATGATATCTCTATAGTATTACTGTTGATATGGAATATCTGAGCCCCTGGGCCAGGGAAAGTGCCGACTGCCTGCATCAATGCTAATACACGTAATGATAATGGAATGAATAATGAATCCTTACACTAAAACTGCATCTATGTAAAGTGTTAGTCCCGATCCTCTGACGTTACGTTTCGCTTCACAAAGAGGTAGCGATGTAAGAAGCTACGGAGGGCCCTGTGTACAGGTCTATGTAAAGTGTATGTAATGCACTGAATATATCAACCCATTTCAAGTGAATCGTATATGTATATTTAGACGAAAAAAAAAATGTCTTGGGGTATCCTAGCATATCTTGGGGCGTCCTGAGTGTCCTGGGGTATTCAGACTGACCTGGGTATGAGTGGCTCATAGAAACGAGTGACCAGTGTGGGTCGGGTATGAAAACCACAACCCGTACCTCGATCCGTACTCCGTACCTAAATCCGTACCAGAAAATTTTAGGTCCTGTTTGGAAACAACCAAAGAACTCAAAATTAGAATAATTGATGTCATATTTAGATATAATGTAGAATAAAGACCTGCCCGAAAAATAAAATTCCAAAATGACTTATTTGCCAATAAATTGACATTTTTGTATCTCTAAGGCGTATGAAAACCACAACCATAGCTGAGTTCGTTTTTCTGGCATTTTTCGATAATGACACCAATTTAATTGAAATATACCACTCATACATCTTAAAAAGTAATATTTGCCTTATAGGAAGCAAAAAAATATAAAATCAAGCATGTAAAAGCTTGTTTTTCTACAATATCGCGACTTTACCGGAAAATGTTCTAAGAAACGGTCCATGGAAACACCCCAAACCACCCCAAAACATCCCAAACCACCCCAAACCACTTTCATACCACCCAAGCCAGCCTCCCTGGATACAAACTGGAACCCCACCACCTCCCCCACCAAGACACTACGATTTCAGGTCTATTGACGAGCATTAGAATTTAGTACTTTCCTTCCCTCCATCCCTTCATTCTTTAAATTAACGTGCCGCTGCGCAAGGGGTGGGGTTCTAGTTTGTATCCAGGGTGGCTGGCGTGGGGTGGTATAAATGGTCGCCCCCCCCCACACACACACACACAACCAAACTCACCACACCCTGCGTGACATACATAAACGTACAAAATAATTTACTTTATTATACTGAGATTTTTCGTTAATATTTAAACCCAAAGTTATTAAAAGAGATACAAACAAACATTTCATGGGCAATCACTTATTGAAGTGTTCTCTATATAGATACTGTTTGGGATGGGTAAGAGCGGTGTTGGTGTATGTGTGGAGGGGACAGGGGGTGAGGTGAATCTAGGGAGGCTGGTTTGGGGTGGTTTGGTAGAGGTTTTGGGTGGTTTGGGGTGTTTTGGGGTGTTTCCACGGACCCTCTAAAAATAGAACCATAACAAATATGGTTCGATTCGGTTTATACTATCGAACCGCATGTCATAAAATATGATAAAATAGCATGGGATTTATCAAAATCACATTTATATTTTTGTATTATTATTCGTTTTAGTTATAAAATATATTTTCATTTAAATCTGATAAATGTGAAGACATGCCCTATCCCGTTTTTTGCTTATTTAACGAACTGCAGTTCGGTTGCAGAAACCGTTTCGGACCATATTTGTTATGGTTCTATTTTTTATCATATCTTTCTGTGTAATCGCGATATTGTAGAAAAACAACATTTTACATGCGTTAATTTATAATTATTTGCTTCATATTAGTCGGATATTGTTTTTCCTTCATGCTAGAGTGATATATTTCGGTTAATTTGGCGTACTTATAAAAAATGTAACAAAAACGATCTCAGCTACGGTTGTGGTTTTCATACCCCTTAGAGATACAAAAATGTCATTTCATCAAAAAAATAAGTCATTTTGGAATTTTATTTTTTTGGCAGATCTTTATTATACATTATGTCTCAATATGACACAAATTATTCTAACTTTAAGTTTTTTGGTTGTTTTCTAACGGGACCTAACATTTTCTGGTACGGATTTAGGTACGGAGTACGGAGGTACGGGTTGTGGTTTTCATACCCGACCACCAGTGTGTTCACAGGACTGTTTACCGAGCGTGAATATGCACATCTGTACCAGTCATCTGTTCTGAAAGAAAACGGTACCGTTTACTTTAGGATTTTGCTTGTCATTTGGGTATCTGTGACATCACACATACTAAATTACAGATCAACTGTAAAGCTGCCGAAATTAGATGCCCAGCGAAATTCAATAGATCTACTTGACTGTGCAACCTTCAAACAATATTTCTCGTTTTGACACATGCAACAAACAAAATGAATATAAATTGGATGAGCTCCTTTCGTTTCATACTTGTGTCAAATATGTTTTTCTTCCTAGCAGGCATCGTACAGTTGTTTTAACTATTGAAGTTTTACACGCCATTCTTCGCTAAAAAAAAATCTGTAAATGGACTCGTCCATCTGTCATGGGTAAAACACTATACCTGGTGCTATGCTGGGTTGTTGTTGTTGTTGGTAATTCCCTCCACTGTTTGGAGAACCACTTTATCCTGCCTTATTTATGAATCTCAGAGTTGACCACTGATAACTGATAAGCGATTAACATGTTGCCAGTAAAACTGAACCTTTTCCATGTAAGGCGAAGCCTAGTCCTCTAGAAGCTGATTCTATCCGATGTAGAATTCATCGAACAAATCTTTATTTAGTTGGCAGAAGTGCAATCCAACAGTAAGACACAACCTGTGCCCCGATAGCTCAGTGGTAGAGCGTCCGCTTCGGGACCGGGAGGTCGTGGGTTCGAATCCCGGCCGCGCCATACCGAAGGCGTTATAAATGGTACTAGGAGCTCCCTTGGTTGACGCTCGCCTATAAAGGGTAGTCCTAGGAAGATAAAGTTAAGTCATCGGGTAAGTATAAATTGTTACTGGATACCTTGTTTGTCGCAATAAAAGCTCTACAGAGCTTATGTTGTCTGTTTCTAATATGCGACGTTAAATAAAGCTTCTTTATCTTTAACAGCTAAAGTTATTAAACTGGAAGCATAATTCACCAGCGGACGAACTCTAAGATACATCGGTAAACAAGAGGGCCATGAGGTCCTGAATCGCTAACCTGAGCAATTGGCAAAGTGGCTTTTTCTTATGTCTGAAAGTGCCAAAATATGAATCTAGGGTCAAAAGTCAAAGAATGACCATGACTTCTTCATGTACTCATTAACACAACCATATATACCATTATTTAGGCCAAAATCTTCAAAACTTTCCATGAAATCTTATGTTCTAGCATTTTCCCATATTTAAACATGCCGCAAAAAGGTCAAGGTAAACCAAGGTCATCATTTAAACAGTCTTGGTAGTACTCTAGAACTCCATGCTACTTACCAAATTTCAAGGCCACTGGTGTATCGGTTCTGGAGAAAAAAAAATATTAAAGGTTTATACCATAAATGGGTATGGCGGCCATGTTGGTCATGTGACCTGGACCATTTGAACAATTTTTTGTTCAATCAACCCCTGGAGGCTCTATATGAAATGTGTTTACAATTGGCCCTTTGGTTTTTGAGGAAGTGTTTGAAAATGTCAAAATATGAGAGATCTGGGTCAAAGGTCAAAGGATGGCCTTGACCTCTTCTCATTAAGACGACTGTATATATCAATTTTTAGGCCAAAATCTTCAGAACTTTCCACGAAATCTTATGTTCTAGCAGTTTCCCATATTTGACCTTGCTGTAAAAAAGGTTAAGGTCAACCCGAGGTCAAAATTTGAACAATCTTGATAGTACTGGAAAACCCAATGCTACATTCCTAGTTTCAAGGCCATCGTTCGATTGGTTCTGGAGAGGAAGATTTTTAAAGGTTTTTACCATATATGGGCATGGCCGCCATGTTGATCATGTGACTCAGACCATTTGAAGAAATCAACCCCTGGTGGCTCTATATGATTTTTGGTTACAATTTGCTCAGTGGCTTTTAAGAAGAAGTTTGAAATTGTCAAACTTTTAGAATTCAGGGTCAAAGGTCAAAGAACGACCTTGACCTTTTGTACTCATGAATCTTCAGGCACTCATAAAGATGACTGTATTTACCAATTTTTAGGCCTAAATCTTCAAAACTTTCCGTGAAATCTTATGTTCTAGCATTTTCTCATATTTGACATTTCCGTTAAAATGTCAAGGTCAACCCTAGGTCATCATTTTGAACAATCTTGATAGTACTTGAGTACCCAATGCTACAGACCAAGTTTCAAGGCCATCGGTCAATTGGTTCTGGAGAAGAATATTTTAAAGCTTTTTTACCATATATGGGCATGACGGTCATGTTGGTCATGTGACCTGGACTGTTTGAACAAATTTTCATTCCCTCAACCCCTGGTGGCTTTATATGAAATTTGGTTACAATTCGCCCGGTGGTTTTAGGGGAGATTGTTTGCAATTGTCAAAATATGAGAGTTCTGGATCAAAGGTCAAAGAATAACCTTGACCTCTTGTACTCACAAATCTTCATGTACTCATTAAGATGACTGCATATACCAATTTTATGCCTTAATCTTCAAAACTTTCCAAGAAATCTTATGTTCTAGCATTTTCCCATATTTGACCTTCCCGAAAAAGGTCAAGGTCAATCCAAGGTCATAATTTGAACAATGTTGAAAGTACTTGAGTACCCAATGCTACATACCAGGTTTCAAGGCCATCTGTAAATTGGTTCTGGAGAAGAAGATTTTTAAAGGTTTTTACAATATATGGGCGTGGTAGCCATGTTGGTCATGTGACCCAGACCGTATGAATAAATTTTTGTTCCCTTGACCCCTAGAGGTTCTATTTGAAATTTGGTTTCAATTGGCCCAGGGGCTTTGTGGAGATTGTTTGAAATTGTCATGAGAGTTCTGGGTCAAAGGTCAAAGAATGACCTTGACATCTTGTACTCATAAATCTTCATGTATTTATTAAGATGATTGTAGATACTAAATTTTAGTCCAAAATCTTCAACAGTTTCCAAGATATCTTATGTTCTAGCATTTTCCCATACAAAAGCACCAGAGCAAAAGCTATTCCTAATATTGTCTACGTCCACGACCGTAGGCAAGAAGATACAGGGGTCCATCAAATTCCGCACGCCAGCCACAAAAGATAAAAAAAATAAAGGCAGGATTTCTCTGCCGGGGGGAGGTGGGGGGTCATGTTCCCTGTACAGGTAAAGGTGTGAAAATTTATTCGTCCAATCAGCGGACCAGAATTACCTGTAATAATAATTTCATTGGCTGATTGGAGGTGTTGGCACTATTTGACCAAGAGACAGAATGACACTTTGGAAATTAATCCTCCTTATGTAGTCCACTCCTGCCTTTAAGCATCTCGAAATCTCAAACGTAAAAATACCCCAAACCATTTATAACGTGGCTTGTAGACTTTTAATATGTTCAAGCTTTTAAATTTTTGGAAATTACCAAATAAGATAATCCTTATTATATATAAAAGTGCGGAAAATTAATGTAGCCTAGGCACTACTGACGTAATGGTATATGTATGTTTGTTGTTTGCAAGTATCAACATCTCTTCTGCATGCATGTAAGTTTGCATGCAGGCATGTATGCTGGTGAGGACATGCCTATATAGATAGTACAGGATTCCGACGCACACCCAGAGTGTCACTCAAATATCGCCTAAAGACCAATGCTATGACAACTTAGCACGTGGTATAGTCCCAGAAACAAAATCGCAAGACTTGAATGTCCCACATAAGTACGTGAGTTTACCTTACAGTTAATAGAGGGATGTACCCTTGTTTAAAATAGGCGTGGTTTTCCGCACTATGAATATACTATTCAGATTTATTCAAGCATACATTATAAATATAGCCAATGTACTAGTAATCATTATTCTGCATTGTTGCTGCAGATGATTAATCATTTTTTCCATGAATTATAGAAAATCAGTATTAGCACACAGATACATCTATGATGAATCAAAGATGAGGACTCGACAGAAACGACTTATTGCGACATCTGCAGTTTCGTTGGGTGTCAAACAAGGCCGTTACTAAAACCTTGAACCGCACCGCACCGGCTAAATCCTTGTATCGCACTTACGGAAATTTTCGTACAGTGTCAAGTAAATTCTGAGCTTTACCGCATTCACTTTATATACTATCTTTGTTCCAGTCTTTCTTTGTGAGAATGAATAATGGATCTATAAATAAACAATTTACTTTATGTCGAAAATATGTCAAGGAAAATACTTCTCCATCACAGCTCAATAAATATACATAGGATCACTTTTTTTTTATTTTCTGCACGCAAACTCTCAATTTAAATATGTTGAATATCTTCTATGCATGCATATTAATATGGCAAATTTACTTTATACTGTCAAGGCTTTTTCTCCAGAGAATTTATACATTTATTTCTCTGGTGATTGCAACAATGATTACTAGTACATTGGCTATATTTATAATGTATGCTTGAATAAATCTGAATAGTATATTCATAGTGCGGAAAACCACGCCTATTTTAAACAAGGGTACATCCCTCTATTAACTGTAAGGTAAAATCACGTACTTATGTGGGACATTCAAGACTTGCGATTTTGTTTCTGGGACTATACCACGTGCTAAGTTGTCATAGCATTGGTCTTTAGGCGATATTTGAGGGACACTCTGGGTGTGCGTCGGAATCCTGTACTACCTATATAGGCATGTCCTCACCAACATATATGCCTGCATGCAAACTTACATGCATGCAGAAGAGATGTTGATACTTGCAAACAACAAACATACATATACCATTACGTCAGTAGTGCCTAGGCTACATTAATTTTCCGCACTTTTATATATAATAAGGATTATCTTATTTGGTAATTTCCAAAAATTTAAAAGCTTGAACATATTAAAAGTCTACAAGCCACGTTATAAATGGTTTGGGGTATTTTTACGTTTGAGATTTCGAGATGCTTAAAGGCAGGAGTGGACTACATAAGGAGGATTAATTTCCAAAGTGTCATTCTGTCTCTTGGTCAAATAGTGCCAACACCTCCAATCAGCCAATGAAATTATTATTACAGGTAATTCTGGTCCGCTGATTGGACGAATAAATTTTCACACCTTTACCTGTACAGGTAAGATGTGCTATTGCAGGGAACATGGCCCCCCCACCTCCCCCCGGCAGAGAAATCCTGCCTTTATTTTTTTTTTATCTTTTGTGGCTGGCGTGCGGAATTTGATGGACCCCTGTATCTTCTTGCCTACGGTCGTGGACGTAGACAATATTAGGAATAGCTTTTGCTCTGGTGCTTTTTTTTGGTATGGGAAAATGCACTGTTACTTTTTATATGAACCAATAGCAAAAGAGGCTTTTGGCCTAGTAGACATTTTGGGAGTAGACGTTTTGGCACTGTAGACCAAATGGGAGTAGACGTTTTGAGAGTAGACGTTTTGGGAGTAGAAGTTTTGAAAGTAGACGTTATTGCACTACCCCGTTGTAAGATATATTTTCACATTATTAATTGCATTTGCCCTACTCATTTAGTGTGATATTGATAACCGGGTGCGAAAGTGTGTCTTCTTTTACACCCGTTTACAACTTCCATCGTTAATCCTTTACGCCTGCAGGCAATTTTTACCTGTTTGTGTCACCTATTGTGAGTTGGCAAAATTGCGATGTGTGAGGTGTGAAAGTGTCCTTCTCTTTTATTTTTCTCCCTTCTTTCATTATTAAGCTAAGCAGAACCATCTTCTTGCAGAAAATATTGGGGCGGCGGTCGCGTCCCCCGCCGCCTCTGTTCCGACGGCCATGAACAGGCAATTACCGGTTACCCTAATTAGGAAATGGACCGAGATTTGCAAAATGGACGAAATGGAGTTACCTTTTACGAGATGGAGTTAAAACACTAATAAAATTTTGATTTCTGTCTCATATATATAACTAAATATTAACAGAAACATTTTTTCAATATCCTATTATATTTCTTAGGTGTTGTTTGTGAAAAAAATAAGTTGAAGTGAAAGGAAAAAATCTGTAAAGCCCATTTCGCAGTTCTCAGTCCATTTTGCACGCCAGAATTAATTTTCGAAACGGCATAACTTGCAGCTAAAATGATAAAAATCAGGTTGTGAATTTGGTTTAAATTCGTTACAAAGAGAATATAAATTAAATAATTAAATTAGAAAGCATAATTTTTAATTCTGTAGCTCCATTTCGTAAATCTGGATCCATTTCGCTAATTAGGGTAATCCGGCAACTACACCTATGACTGGCATTATAGAAAAAAAATAAGTGGAAGTCTCCGAAATATGGGGAGGAAAGATAACAGGAAGCCTCCGCAAGGCCGTCGTCGGCGGTCCGGCCGGTCCGACCATGGCCGGACTACTTTTTCGGCCGAATATGGTATTGGCCGTACCACTTTTTTCATTCTGCCGAATGTGGTATTGGCCGTACCACTTTTCCCGTTATTCTTTCTTTCCCCTTTTAACTCCTTAATGCGGTGATCAAAGGTCGATTAATAAGTGATAATTAAAGCGTGCCGCGGTAAGTAATTCGTCTGCCGCGGGACGTAAAAACTTCAGTCACGCTCGTTATGAAAACATAATTATAAAACTAACACCTGATTTAACGACAATAATCATCATTGAAAGATTAACATATGAAGTATGGGTGCACCTAAGTGTTCTTTAATCAATAATGCCACAATGAGACCGCCTTCTAGGGATCTTAAACTTCACCGAGGGGTCGAAAAAGATATCTGTTATTTACATATTTCGGTGGTGATAGTGGGGGCGGGGTGGTTAGAAACGGGAGGGGCGGGGGAGGCAGTCTTTAAAAGCTGGGGTAAGCATTTGAAATACAGCAAAAAAAACTCATAAAAGAATTTGAGTTTCACAAGCAAAATGGTCTCAGAATGCATTAAAATCGCTTCTAGAGAGGTCCTGAATTCCAAAATTTTCGCATGGGAGGTAAATACTCATAAAATCAGTTGCTTCAAAAGCAAAATTGGTCTCAAAATCGCTTCTTGAGACGTCCTGAATTCCTAAATTTTCTAATGGGAGGTAGATCTAAATGCTTATAAAATCAAATTAGTTTCACAAGAAAAAAATGGTCTCAAAATGCATTAAAATCGCTTCTGGAGCCGTCCCGAAGTCTAAAATTTCTCGGGGAGGTTCCCCCAACCCCTTTACGAGAGGGTATACCCCTCTCGTGCTCGAGAGGGGGTGCTCGAGAGGGGGTACACCCCTCTCGTGCTCGAGAGGGGGTACACCCCTCTCGTGCTCTCCCACACTCGTGCCGAAAACGCCTTTGGCCCACTTCGAATCGAACTATAGTAGCTACCATAATTGCTAAATTTCCATTCGAAGTGCTATGGTAGATACTATAATGACGTCATGAACTTACTAAAGATCTACGGAGGTTGAGACCGCCGTTACTCTAGTAGCAACATGGCGGCCACGGAAGACTCTCGCGATTTGTGGGTGTAAGACAAGTTTTTGTTTTACTAAATTGTGTGCAAACTGTCATTTGATATAAAATAATGTTTCTTTTCCTGTTTTCATAAAGAAATAAAAAATACAACCATGGAAGAGGCAAAGAAATACACAGTATTTATTTCTGTTTCCATGGCAACCTACTCTTGTAGCAACAAGACGTTGGAACGGCGTTCGATTGGAAATGCGAGTGCGCATGTCCATAGTTACCACTAGGGTAGGTACCATAGTTCGATTCGAAGTGGGCCATTGGCGGTCCCTTTTCAAAAGCCGACGATGGCCCTGCTTCAGTGCACCCACAAATGACTTTGTTTCCCCAATCAGGCGTACCAGGAAGCATCATACCCTGACAGTTCAGACCCAACAGGCTGTGACTGACATTTGATCTGTCGGATTTGAAGTGCGAATATTTCCCATCGATTTCCTCTCAGCTCATGCGTGACAGTGACGTCAGAACTGTGGTTGCTTGCTCTGGCGTGTTATATTGTGAAGGCCCATAAAAAGATTTTCTAACTATAGTAGATCAA
Source organism: Ctena decussata (assembly GCA_963989385.1). Taxonomy (NCBI): domain Eukaryota; kingdom Metazoa; phylum Mollusca; class Bivalvia; order Lucinida; family Lucinidae; genus Ctena; species Ctena decussata. The sequence goes on from OZ022498.1 coordinate 8,466,411, forward strand.
TTTATGCAGTATAAAACTTAACTGTCTATATAATATTTTCAACTGATTGCATATTAAACACTGTACAATGACTGACAATAAAGCATTTGAAGCTTTCTGCGCGCCTTGAGTGGAAAGACAGGCGAGACGTGGTGGTTCTCATTGATGATTTGCGGATTTTCTATGAAAGAAAGCATACAATCCCTCGCCTGTCTACTAGTTAATGTAGTTAGTAGACGGAGTTGATTTCTGTTACATGATATTGTTAATATAGACTGTCAGTACTGAGTTCGAGGCATGGATGCATAAAAATTCCGTAAGTTGATGGCGTCCATCTTGCTTCTTGGCCGCCATTTTATTTCATTTGTGTATTTGTTTTATTAGATCTTTTTTACCGGTCAGTAATAAATAGTCATAAAATATTAGTGGGAGAAAGGTGGCGGGAGGGGGAGAGGTTTGTATATGTTGTGTGTACGCGCGTGTGATGACGTGCGTGTGTGTGTAGGGTGGGGGTGGTGGGGGATTTAGCCACCCACCACAATTGAGGTAATGATCAGAAAATGATCGTCTCAGTATTGAGAGATAGATCAATAGAGAAGGTGTCCACCAGTTTTTCGGCAGGGAAAGATTCTGTCCAAAAAGGTTTGGGGTTCAATCATGGCGTACATTTGTCTGTCTTGTCCATTGCACAACTTTAACTCTGTCAGTCTGTGGAATATATTTTATACGTTAGTTACAGTGATGTGCCAAATATGAGACGCATTTGCACATAATTTTTGGTCATTACCAAACAGGGCAGGACGGGAAAACTTATTTTAAACTACTAGAGACGGGACTGTAGAAGCCATGATACGGGGGGGGGGGGGGGGGGGGGGGGGGGGGAGGGGCAGCATCTCAGGATTGGAAAAGGAATCCACAGATAGGCCCGACCAGTACGCGGACACCTTTACGGGTGTTTAAAGACGCCAACACCTTCCAGACTACCAGATGGGCATGCAATTTCAGGAAGTTCCTTGTGCTAGATATAGACAAAAGGAACACATGAAAAAAAAACATCTGCACATGCCCAATGTAATGCTGTTGGGGCCATGCTATTTGCTGTATCAAACCACAGGCGCTTGAAGTTCTATGCTATGAAACATATTTCAATGCCGCTAAACATCTACTATGAGCCATTTTGAAGACATGGCCAGGTGTGCAAGCATGTGTTCAACTCCATTACGGTCTCCAATTTCCGGTGTATCAACGTCGCACAGCAACGTCAACAGGTTCTATTACGGGGAAAAATGAAGTGATTCTGTGGATAACGATCCTCTTAAATGTACAGCTTCCTACTCTGTCCTATCATCAAACAACAAAATCGCCGATCAGACTGTACCGATGTGCAAGCTAATCTGCATCTTTGTTGTTCGGAAAGTCAGTACATGTAGGCCTCAGTCAACATATGAAAATTTTACGCCAACGTTATTGCGTAGTTTTGACGTTGTTGACACAAACGTTATGACGTCATTTTCATCATGTTTGTTTCAAGTTTTCACTCATTAGAAACGTTTTGATCAAAAATAGAACAAACCTAATATTGTAAAAACATGGAAACAGTGATATACAACGACATTGGTCATATCTAAAGAGTAATTGAATGATTTTGCTGATGTGTGAATTTCAAAGCGGACAAGCACATGCTCAACTTTGGCGCAGCACAGTAAAACGGAAACTGGACACCGTAATGGCAAGGAGATTTTCTGACAAATTTTATAGGATTACAGCTCCGCATGCCGGGCCGGGTAGCGCAATTGGTAGGGCACCTGACTTGTAAGTCAGAGGTCCTGGGTTCGAATCCCGGTCTGGCCACATACTTTCGTTTCTCCTTCCGCTGATTCAAGAAGGGCAGTTGTCAGTTACTGGCGAAAGTATGTGCACTTAGTACTGGTTAACCGCTTAGGAGGTCTAAGCCTGCCCAGGAATAGTGTGGTTAGGTTAACTGACCGTCCCGACATGACCTTAGTTGTTTACCGTGGACGTTAAACATCAAATCAATCAACAGCTCCGCATTAACCATAACTGAACAAATTTATCATGTTTATAGATACATTTTGAAACGATGTTTACAGGTAAGAAGTTTGCTTTTGTTGGGGTGTTTCTAACTGGCAGTTTTAGCAGTCAAAAAATCGAGGCATTTTTGCTTGCATACCTGGCCATTTCTAAATGGCCTATAGACTGCGTCAAGTATAAAGGGTTTTTGAGGGTTTTTTTTTTCTTAGCATAGAACTTCAAGCGCCTGTGATCAAACAGGCGTATCATACCAGTAGACACCCTAGAATCTGAGCAAACTGAGGTGACATTTATACGCTGCAATACTAATGAAATCAATACAGTCATATAGTCAACAAAAATCTATTAACATCGTAAAGGGTTGTTCTAATTTCATATTGACACATGGCTGTACATATGCTTTGCCTGTCAGCAGGTTTCACTGCAGCCAAACTGAAGCTTCGATTGTGATACCGGTCTGCACCAGCCCTGCAGATTCGTAACTGTGTTGTATAAGTGCATACATGTGATGAGGTCCTGATGACCATGTGGGAGATTCGGATTTCATTTCAGGGAGATTGAGTGCTCCATCAGGGAGACTTTTTGACGGCAACTTTGACACGTCGTTTCACATACTTGACTGTATTATATTACTTTATTTATATCATTAATCATTATTTTTGTATCTGTCTGGCACAGAATCTAGCTTTTGCAAAAGCTTACACTTCAGATGTCATACAGCTTTGTCTCCCTTAGAATTTCTATTTCACATCTTCTTTCGTAACCAAATAAGTTTTGTTTAAGGTACTCAGAGCTGTCAAAATTGTTAAAAGTTCAAATTCTGTTTCTGACACAAAACTACCGATGCACCAGACAGAAATATCAAAACTTTCATGCCTAAGTTTTACACATTAAATTATCAAACTTCCCCAGATATAATATGCTCACTTAGGGGAAAAATACCTTACGGAGTGAGCGACAAGTGAAGACACCGATCAGCCTGCACCCACCTGCACCTCTGTGCAGTCTAAACAGAGTTTTGCATCTTCTGTCTACGAGTCTAAGGGAATCTAAGCAGTGAAAACTAGTCTTTGACCGTATTGTGCATGCTTATTTTGTGTAGTTGTAAAACAGGCCTATCGGCTCCTTTTCATGTGACATATCTCCTTGACACATTTCGTCGGTAATTCTGGCATTTTCACGGGTCAGTGAGTTTATTAGTGACCTGAATAACAGGATTAATGTCAACAGACGTGATGTGTTTGTTTATTGCACAGTCAAAACAATATTTGATGCTGTGGATTATCTCATTACGGGCGGGAAAAGGGGTATGACGTTGGAAAAGGGGCTTTCAGAAAAATTATGATAGGAAACTCACTTTCCGGGAGTGCGGGAGCTGGGCTTCATTTCCGGGAGACTTCCGGATGATCCTGGAGACATCACATGTATGTAAGTGTAAAAGTGATTGACACAAAGATAGAGCAATGGCGCCTTGAAAAATTATTACAAAATCAGTTGAATTTAGAAAGAATCTAAAGCGTTTTTCTGACGTCAAACACAAATTTGTCCGGGTACTGATTGGGTCTGTCTATGTAAAATTTCAAAACTCTAGCATACATGGTTCCTAAGATATGGTATGCGAAATGAACGGATGCTCGGAGTGACGGATGGACAACCCAGAAGAAGTCCAAGGCCATTGATATAGAATTTTATCATAAACCTTTGAATAAAGCTTTTGTTTATGAATATGTTGACAATGGATGAAATTTTATGTAGTGCAAACCAATAAATATACCCAAGAATTCTGTGAAATATGATGTAACTTTATTTATTTTATTAGAATTCCAAAAGCCGGCTGGCAGAAGGCATTTAGGTCTAGTGCCACCTGGCTGGCTGGAGACCAAAAAGTCTGCTTCCAGCCGGCTGGCAGGAGACCTTGCCTAATTTAAAACAAAACTTTTGCTGCTTTTGGAGAATAAGACATGTCTTTGTTAAGGGTTTTTGGACAAAAATCTGCACAAATTAAGCTTCATGACTGAAGGTTTACTCTGAAGATAAGAAAGAAATTCATATATATTTGACTTGCATTCATTTGGCATGTTAACATCTAGCGTTAGTTTAAAGTTATGGACCATTTCAGAGATAATTCCAATTTTGTTCCCTGTCAGCATAATATCCAGAGGCACAAAATATTTTCAAGTGCCACCTTCATGATAGTCATAGGTCTGTCATGTGATAAAGTTTACTTGTATAATAAAGATGTAGTTTCAGTTAATGTCAAATAATTTCAATACGTACATGTATCCATTCATATTGCAATACCAGGGCTGGAAAATTCTTGAATTGTCACTCGTCTTGCATCACGAGATGTATAGTGAAATTAATAAGTTACCTTGGCAGTATTGAGAAATTCTACTTGTCCTGTAGCTTGACGCACTCGCCATGGCGAGCGGACGAGTGGATTTTTCCAGCCCTGAATACGAGACTTGCATATTTATTGTAATATATCGCAGTACAGTTTTTCCTGGCAATACTCACCCCTGTATGGTATTAAGTTTGGTGATGGCTAGTGACAACCGGTTGTCAGCAGCCTCACAGACTAGAGACTGTCAGACAACAAGCTGTCACCAGCTTGTGAGGCTGCTGACAACCGGCAAATAAATTATTACACATTTTAAAGGACAGGAAGCATTGGTTCATTGTAAAATCATCACAAGTAATTCTCAGTAGGTTTATGCTTTAAGTCAAGCTACATTATGAATCACAACAACAAAATATTGCAAATAAAAAAGCAAAAATATGGAGAAGAGATATCTTCTAAAAATAGATTTTCCAAGGGAAGTAACTCAAATCATACTTTGTAAGGGAACTAACTCAAAATACCACTTAGCGATTTTCTCTGAAGTTTTATGTGCTAATTCTGTTTGCACAATTGCCTCCATGATTAATAATGATTATAGTAGTTATACTTGTATTCATATCATGAGAATCAGTAAATAAACAAAATTGCTTGACTGAACAGCAAGAATATAAAGTTCTATAAGAAAAAGCAGATGTTATTTATGTAAAACCTTTTTTCCTTCAAGGTAAAGGTATAATTTGTGTGCATGTGATGCATAAATTCTTTTATTTATTTATATAAATTGCTATTTGTATGAATAACTCAGTGACTTCCAGACAATAATAATGTAGATAATAAAAAAAAACACACAGAAATTTACATCTAATTTGTTTAATAGCTTCTTGCTTTCTACAATCGACTTAAAACTTGATCAGAGTGAAAACAGATATCAACAAATATCATAAGATAATAGTAATACCATGAAACTGATATTCTTAAATATCTTGAGTTTTATTATTTGAAAATAATAGGATCTATACTATAGTAACTGGTTGTCAGCAGCCTGTGAGGCTAAGGCAACTGGTTGTCAGCAGCCTGTGAGGCTGGTGACAACCGGTTATCAGCAGCCACTTCCATAAAAATACTTATTTGCCAGAGTACTGACATCGCCTAAAAACTTTAACCAACCTACAGATAATCAAATTGGGTTTTAGGTTTTTTTCTTCTTTCTTTAGCTCACCTGTCAAGGTGAGCTTATAGTATAGCCTTGGTCCGTCGTTTGTCCGACGGCGTTGGCGTCCACATTTTTAAACATCTTCTTTTCAGAAACCACTGGGCCGATTAAAGCCAAATTTCATATGGAGCCTTAACAGAATGGGGGAACAAAAGTTTATATATTTGGCCTAGGTCACATGACCAAGATGGCCGCCATGCCCATATATATGGTAAAAACCTTTAAAGATCTTCTCCAGAACCACTGGGGCGATTGCCTTGAAACTTGGTGTATATAGCATCTTGGACTCTAGTACTACAAAGTTTATATAAATGATGACCTTGGGTTTACCTTGACCTATTTTATGGCAAGGTCAGATTTGGTCCCTTAGGCTTGTGAATGGGAAATACTGTAAAAGAGCATTTTTCAGTTGCTGTTGTGCTCTGTGATATGGAAATGCAGTCATTATCAACCCCTAAGAATAGTAGAGGTCAAGGTCATTTAGTGACCTTGGCCAAAGGTCACCTGCCTGTTGTGTGTAATCACTTTAAAGGACTTCTCCTCTGAAACTACATGTACTGGGCCAATTTCAATGAAATCTCATATGCAGCCTTCAGGCAAAGCAAGAAAGAAAATTTATGTATTTGAAGCAGGTCACATGACCAAAAAGGCCGCCATACCCTTATATGGTAAAAACCCTAAAAATCTTCTTCTCCGGAATCACTGGGCTGATTGCCTTGAAACTTGGTATGTAGTATCTGGGGCTCTAGTACTACAAAGTTTATATCAATGATGACTTTGGGTTGACCTTGAGCTATTTAATGGTAAGGTCAAATTTTGGCCCGTAGGCTTTTGAATGGGAAAAGCTGAAAAATTGCATTTTTCTGTTGCTATTGTGCTCAATGATATGGAAATGCAGTCATCATCAACCCCTATGAATACTAAAGGTCAAGGTCATTAAGTGACTTTGGCCAAAGGTCATTTGCCTGTTGTGTGTAATCATTTTTAAAGGACTTCTCCTCTGAAACTACTGGGCCTATTTGAATTAAATTTCATGTGCAGCCTTCAGGCAAAGTAAAAAAGAAAATTTACATATTTGGCCTGGGTCATATAACCAAGATGGCGGCCATGCCCATATATGGTAAAAACCTTTAAAAAATCTTCTTCTCCGGAACCATAATGCATTGGGCTGATTGCCTTGAAACTTGGTATGTAGCATCTGGGGCTCTAGTACTTCAAAGTTTATATAAACAATAACCTTAGGTTGACCTTGACCTGTTTTGCAGCAAGGTCAACCCAATGCTTTTGAATGGAACAATCCAATCCTATAGAATTGCACCTGTTTATAAGCCTACTACCTGAGCTGAAAGCTTACATTTCAGCCAGTTGACCTGAGCATATTCTGACAGGTAAGCGATTGTTGCCCTCGGGCAACTTGTTTCATTTGTAAAATTCTTTCATAATGTATTCCTTGGAAGTAATCAGTGACTACTTCGCACTGTCATTTTCCCGAGCGTAGACTTGTGTATTGTGTATATGAGGTGACCTTTGCCGCTGGCCAAATTGGTGCCACTTGATATGCGCTAATTATCGAAATCTTCTAAAAACATGACCAGTGTTCACACCTTGGCAAGACAACCGACGCTTTGATTGTCTGTGATAACTTTTGACACGCTGTTGATTAAAACTATGTAAACAACCCAATTAACTTTTAATGGTGATTTTTCTATTCCAATGTCGTGAATACAGACGAAAACCGCCGAAACATCCGCGATCTGTTAAAAAAATTGGCGACACAGGACAACCACCTTATACCGATTTCTGTGGTACATATTGGTCCGCAGTATAACGGCGCTCCAGTGTATTAAGTTTTCAAGGTGAGCCTCACATCCCACTTTATATAGGCTCCAGACCATTGAAAATCCATCAGAGCATGCACCTATCCACTCCAGGTTACCCCAAACAAACCTAGGTCATTGTGACCTAATTTCATGAAAAATACCACATATTTAGTTTTCCAGGTCAACCCAGTATCTCTCTTTTCATAGGGCCAAGGCTATTAAAACTTTATCAGGGCATGCTCTTACCACTCCAGGTCACCCTCAACAAACCTAGGTCACTGTGACCTACTTTCATGAAAAAGTACCACATATTTAGTTTTCCAGGTCAGCCCTATATCTCTCTATTTTAGGCTCCAGACTATTGAAACTCTCTCAGTGCATGCACTTTACCACTCCAGGTCACCCCCAACATAACTAGGTCACTGTAGCAAAATTCCAAAAAAGGACCACATATTCAGTTTTCAATGTCAGCCCCATATCTCACTCTTCATAGCCCACAGAACACTGGAACTTCATCAGTGCATGACCCTTAATACCACTCCAGTTCACCCCAACAAAACAAGGTCACTGTGATCTACCTTCATGAAAAAGTACCACATAAATAATTATTTGGTTTTCAAGGTCATCCCTGTATCTCCCTTTTCATAGGCCCAAAACTATTGTCACTCTCTCAATCCATGCACCTTACCACTCCAGGTCACCCTTACAAAACTAGGTCACTGTGACCTACTTTCATGAAATAGTAGCGGTCAGCCCCATATCTCCATTTTCATAGGCCCCAGAACATTGAAACTCCATCAGTACATGCACCTGACCACTCCAGGTCAACTCCAACAAACCTAGGTCACTGTCAGCTACTCTTATGAAAAAGAACCACATATTTATTTTTTGAGATCAGCCCCATAAAGCTCTTGACCATTGAAACTCCCTCAGTGCATGCACTTTACCACTCCAGGTCATCCCCAGCAAAAGTAGGTCACTGTGACTGACTTTGATGAAAAAGTGCCGGGCCCGGAAGCGCAATCGGTAGGGCACCTGACTCATAAGTCAGAGGTCCTGGGTTCGAAACCCGGTCTGGCCACATACTTTCGTTTCTCCTTCCGCTGATTCAAGAAGGGCAGTTGTCAGTTACTGGCGAAAGTATGTGCATTTAGTACTGGTTAACCGCTTAGGAGGTCTAAGCCTGCCCAGGAATAGTGTGGTTAGGTTAACTGACCGTCCCGACATGACCATAGTTGTTTACCGTGGACGTTAAGCAATAAATCAATCAATCAATCAATCATGAAAAGTACCACATATTTATTTTAGAGGTCAGCTCCATATCTTCCTTTTCATAGGCTCAGACCAGTGAATGCACCTTACCTGATACCACTCCAGGTCCTTTCATGAAATGCCAGGCAGCGTAACACAATCAGTAGGGCACCTGACTCATAAGTCAGAGGTTGTGGGTTCGATACTGGGTAGGGCCACATGCTTTTGTTTCTCCTTCCGCTGATTCAAGAAGGGCAGTTGTCAGTTTCTGGCGTAAGTATGTGCACTTAATACTGGTTAACCGCTTAGGAGGCCTAAGCCTGCCCAGGAATTGTGTGGTTAGGTTAACTGACTGTCCCGACATGTCCATAGCTGTTTACCGTGGACGTAAAGCAACAAATCAATAAAAAAAAATCCTTTCATGAAAGAAATACCATATAATTAGTTTTCAAGATCAGCCCCATATCGCCCTTTTAATAGGACCCAGACCATTGAACCTCCATCAATGCATGCATCTTACCACACCAGGTCACCCCAAACAAAATTAGGTCGCTATTACCTCAGTGAAAAAGTACCACATGTTTAGTTTTGTAGGTCAGCCCCATATCTTCCTTTTCATTGGACCAACATTATTGAAACTCCATCAGTTCATGCACCTTACCACTCCAGGTCACCCCAAACAAAACAAGGTCACATGAAAAAATACCGCACATTTATTTTCAAGATCAGCCCCATATCTCCCTTTTCACAGGCCCCAGACCATTGAAACTCCATCAATACATGCACCTTACCACTCCAGGTCAACTCCAACAAACCTAGCTCGCTGTCGCCTACTTTCATGAAAAAGAATCACATATTTAGTTTTCCAGGTCAGCCCCATATCTCCCTTTTCAAAGGCCCTCGACCATTGAAACTCCCATCAGTGCATGCACCTTACAATGTACCACTCCAGGTCACCCCCAGCAAAACTAGCTTGCTATGACCTACTTTCATGAAGAAGTACCGCATGTTTATTTTAGAGGTCACCCCATATCTATCTTTTCATAGGCTCAGACCATTGAAACTCCATCAGTGCATGCACCTTACCACTCCAGGTTACCTCCAACAAAATTAGGTCACTGTGACCTTTCATAAAAAAAGTACCATATATTTAGTTTTTGAGGTCAGCCCCATATCTCCCTTTTCATAGGGCCCAGACCATTGAACCTCCATCAGTGCATGCAACTTCCACACCAGGTTGCCCCCAACAAAAAAATAGGTTGCTGTGACCTTTCATGAAAAAGTACCACATAATTAGTTATTGAGGTAGACCCCATATTTCCCTTTTCATTGGACCAACATTATTGAAACTCAGTCAGTACATGCACCTTACCCCCAACAAACCTAGGTCTCTGTGACCTACTTTCAGGAAAAAGTTCCACCTATTTAGTTTTCGAGGTCAGCCCCATATTTATCTTTTAATAGGTCCACGACTATTAAAACTTTATCAGTGCATGCACCTTACCACTTCAGGTCACCCTCAACAAACCTAGGTCACTGTGACCTACTTTCATGAATAGTACCACATATTTAGTCTTCGAGGTCAGGCATGTATCTTTCTTTTCATAGGCTTCAGACTATTGAAACTCTCAGTGCATGCACCTTACCACTCTAGGACCCCCCCCCCCCCAACAAAACTAGGTCACTGTGACCTACTTGCATGAAAAACTACCACACATAAAGTTTTCGAGGTCAGCCATGTATCTTTCTTTTCATAGGCTCCAGACTATTGCAACTCTCTCAGTGCATGCAGCTTACCACTCTGGAACACCTGAACAAAACTAGGTCACTGTGACCTACTTGCATGAAAAAGTACCACATATTATGTTTTTGAGGCCAGCCCAGTACCCCCCTTTCCATAGGCACTAGAACTCCATCAGTGCATGCACAGGGCTGGAAAAATCCACTCACCAGCTCCCCATGGTGAGTGCCTCAAACTACAAGACAGGTTGAATTTCTCAGTTCTGCTAAGGTAGCTTATTTATTTCACTATACGTCTTCTGACGCAGGACGAGTGACAATTTAAGAATTTTCCAGCCCTGATTCACGTTACCACTCCAGGTCACCCCAACAAAACTAGGTCACTGATCTACTTTCATGATAAAGTACTACATATTTGGTTTTCTTGGTCAGCCCTGTAGCTCTCTTTTCATGGGCCCCAGACCATTGAAACTCCCTCAGTGCATGCACCTTACCACTCCAGGTCATCCCCAACCACATATTTAGTTTTCGAGGTCAGCCATGTATCTTTCTTTTCATAGGCTCCAGACTATTGAAACTCTCAGTGCATGCACCTTACCACTCTAGGACACCCCCAACAAAACTAGGTCACTGTTACCTACTTGCATGAAAAACTACCACGCATAAAGTTTTCAAGGACAGCCCCATATGTTCCTTTGCATAGGCCCCAGGCCATAAAAACTCCATTAGTGAAGACACCTAACCACTTCAGGTCACCCCCAAGAAACCTAGGTCACTATAATCTACTTTCATGAAAAAGTACCACATATTTAGTGTCCGAGGTCACATCCATATCTCCCTTTTCATAGGCCCCAGACCATTGAAACTCCATCAGTGCATACACCTTACCACTCTAGGTCACCCCAAACAAAACTAGGTTACTGACCTTTCATAAAAAAGTACCACATATTTAGTTTTTTAGGTCAGCCCCATTTCTCCCTTTTCATAGGCCCCAGACCATTGATATAGACTGAAATACTACATCTCAAAGGGCTGTTAAACCCAAAACAACCAATCAACATAACAGATTCTTATTTTGAATGTGTGATAAGTAATTATGAAGACAGGGTGTAACCATATCATCCAAGCAGAGACTTCAGGTTGAGAATGACAAGTTGCCGTTGCTACAGATGTTGCCATCTTATGCTTAGCATGTTCACTAAGTAGATCTGTCAAAGCGCCAATGGGCTCAACATGCTGGCCGCAGCCATCTAGTATGGAAAAATGCTGGAACATAAGATTTTGGTCGAAACAATTGGTTGTATATATAAATAGTAAAGCAAATATTGACGGATCACAGATGTCCCATTATATTAGAGCTGTTGTAAAGATGAAATGGCTAAACTTTTGTGTTCCGGCCAAGAGTCATTAAAGAGGATTTTCCAGAAGAAAAATTAGACTTTACCGAGTTGAAGAATGCCATCTTTTGTCACTGTTGGACATTTTCTAAATTTGCCGTTTTTGTCAGACAGACTGAAGGTTTTCGTGAAGACTGGTAGAAGTCACATATTTGGTATGGACCTTTCCTAGAACATTGGCATTTGTTGTATGCAACCATGCCCCTGGGTCTGATCCCAGGGTGGGGCCATGGGTCAGTATCTTGGATGATGTTGATGTTAAAGTTCTCGGTTACGTTTTTTTCCGAAATTTTTACGGCTATATCTTGATTTTAATAGACGCTTGGACCTGAAAACTTCATCACTATTTGCCCAACAAAAATTCAAATTGGCTCACACAAAACTAGGTCACCTTTACCTACTTTCGTGAAACAATACTCCCATTCCCAATAAACTACACAAAACTAGGTCACTTTGACCTACTCTAAAAAAAAGTACTTATCTAGCTTTTCATGAGCCCCAGACCTTTGAAAATCAATCAGGGCATGCACCTTACATGTCTAGGTCATTCCCCACAAGACAAGGTCAGTGTGACCTTCCTTCACAAAAAGGTACATATCTCACTTTTTATAGGCCCCAGACTTGTGAAACTTTTATCAGTGCAAGCACCTTTTCCACTCCTGGTAATCCCCACAAAACTAGGTCACTTTGACCCGCCTTGAAAAAAGTACTTATCTTGCTTTTTAGAAGCCCCAGACCTTTGAAACTCAATCAGTGCATGCACCGTACATCTCCAGGTCACCCCCCCACAAACCTAAGTCACTTTGACCTACTTGCAAAAAAAAAAGAGAGTATCTTGCTTTTCTCAAGTCCTAATCGTTTCCAACTTGATCAGTGCATGCAACTTATCACTCCAAGTCACACCCTCCCACCCCCACAAAACTAGGTTACTGTGACCTACTTTCACAAGAAAGTACATTTCTTGCTTTTTATAAGACCCTTACGTTTAAAACTTCATCATTGTATGCACCCTACCACTCCAGGTCTTTTCCCTCAAGACCAGGTCACTGTTACCCACTTTCACAAAAATACATATATACATATTTTCTGTAGGTCCCGGACATTTGAAACTTGCTTTCCACTCCAGGTCACCTTCTGTAAAACTGGGTCTCTGACCTTCTCTCACAAAAAAGTACATATCTCGTTTTTCATAAGCCCCAGACCTTCGAACTTCCATCATTGCAGGCAGCTTACCTTTCACTCTGAGCCACCCTCCACAAAACTAGGCCACTGTGACCTTTTTTTCAGAAACAAGTACATAAATATCTCTCCATTGGTCCCAAAACTTTGAAACTCCATCAGTGCATGCTCTAAACCACCCTTCACAAATCATGTCCCTGTGGCCTGCTTTTATAAAAAAAATACATATCTTGCTTTTCTTAGACCCAAGACCTTTGAAACTACATCAGTGCATGCACTTAACCATTCCAGGTCACCCCTCGCAAAACCATGTCATTGTGACCTACTTTAACAAAATACAAAATACATATCTTTCTTTTCAAAGACCTGAATCCTTTGAAACTTCATCAGTACATGCACCTTACCACTTAAGGTCACCCATCACAAAACCAGATCACTTTTGACCTACTTTAACAAAATAAAAACATCTTGCTTTTCATAAGCCCCAGACCTTTGAAACTGCATCAGTGCATGCACCTTACCACTCCAGGCCTCCCCGACAAAAGTAGGTCACTTTCACCTACTTTGCAAGAAAGTACCACATACTGGTACATGTATTTAGTTTTCAAGATTAGCCTCATACCTCGCTTTTCATAAGCCCCAGAACTTTTAAAACTCCTTCAGTGCATGCAACTTAGATACATATGGGCATGTTCAAAAAAAATGTGACTAAAGCATTTCAGAGAATTTTAAAGAAAACAGGGCTATATTAGTGCATTATTTTTGTTGCTGAAGATGTATCATGTGGCCTTGAAGGTACCTGCCAAATTTCATTGAAATACTTTGAGTAATAAAAAAGTTATGGGCAAAAATATCTGTAAAACACTTATATTTGGCGGTCACTTAATTTTGGCGATATTGGCGGAAAAGAAGAAAATCGCCAAATTAAAATGCCGCCAATTAAACTGCTGATCAAGGAAAATCTACTATTGAGAGATGTATTCCTGCCATTATAATATCAAAAGAAATACACATCATATGCATCAGAAGCAAAGTCCAAGTAAAACACACAGGTGAAATTGAGTGTAGCGATGTTTATGTCATGCTACTTAGTGCTTACCCGGTAAGCCAGTTCGATTAAATCAGAAGCAACACAATAACCTGTATGATGTTAACAGTTTTGTCTATAGTGATAGAATAGAATTGTAATCACTGCAATCAGCCGCATAATTAACAAATGATAATTTAAAACAAGGACTCAAATGAGCTATGGCATCTATCTCCGTCCTTTTTTTTTTTTTTTTTTTTTTTTTTTTTTGCTTTCAGTTTCTTTCTATCGATTTTTTTTTGTAAATCACAAAACCGCCAAAATAAAAATCCGCCAAAAGGTCTGTTTATAAAAACCGCCAAATTTTGCTGCCGCCAAATATAAGTGTTTTACAGTAGCCAAAAAACTCAAGAGTGTAACGCTTTTTGTGTGACATTTTTTTTATTACTGAATTTTCAGCATGCAATTTTACAAAACTGTGCCGGTTACCGTATCTATTAGCGATCGTTTTGACTTTCCAGTCCTTTGGGCTGCATGAAAATGTAAGATTAATGTCCTTTCATCATCACCTATGGAATTAGTAAAGCTGAACTCAATAGCACTATGCTGAATTTCTGGTGCACCAAAAAAGAGGTGGTTCCCGTCTAAATGGATGTCATTTTTACATTTGATGCTTCTAATCTCTATAACATGGTCTGAAACATTGAATAAAGATGGTATATGCAAATTTTCCAGTTGCTTTACCGGCATCCATCTCAGTAATGTAAACAACTTCTTCTCAAGTACCCCTAGAACTCAGGAGTGTAACATTTGACATTTGGAACCCCATAACTTTTTCCAGGGGTAGCTTTAGTAAACTTTCATGCCTTGTATGAAAAGTCTTTGACCCATCATGGTAGGTGGTACACAGGCAGTCTTCATCTTGGGTTCTATTTTCTTCCTATGTACCATTTGAGCCACTCAGGAGTGTAACACTTTTTTGAAAAAAGACAAAAATAGCTTTTTCTTTACTACAAGCAGTATAATTTTCTTTTATTGTGCTCATAAATGAAGACCAAGCCCCTCTCAAGCAATTTTGGAAAATTTAGTTAACTTCTAAATGTAAATAAAGCTGCACTGCCATAAAATCGACCGAAAGTTGAAGATTTTGAGATTCGACTTTCTTCATATCTATCACTATGAGGCATTCTAAACAATAACCATACATAGCTATCAAGTGTTTTGTGAGAAATAAGTAGATACGGATGACCATGATAATGATATTTTGTGACTAACTTCGGGTTTTGCTATGGCATGTTTAGTGCAAGGTGTTACACTCCTGAGGTTTTTAAGTTTATGCCATTTTGGACACTTTTTCTTCCATTACATCAACAGGTTTGGATTGATTCAAGCTAAATATATGTTTCCAACATCTGAAAATGTTTCTTGATGCAGTGCCATCTGTTTTGATAAGATTTTGAGGTTAATGATATTTTAGAAAGGGACATTTTCTACTGATTTATAATGTGACCATCAACTTCTGAAACTGGTATGGAACTTCACTTCTGTAATGTCTTTTGTAAACAGGTAATGATAGTCAGGTAAAGAAAACTGTTCAATTACCAAAAGAAAGAGTGAAGAAGAAAATTAAATTCTGTATATATCTGTTTGATTGTTGTGCATTTAGATAGCAGAAATAGCAAGTATATTGTGGTACACCCAAGCATGAGTTAAGAGATATGGTTTTGGTTTTTGCTACAGCAATGAGTGCAAGTTGATTTTAAAGAGAAGACAACAAAATAATGAAATTCAAAGGCAGAATATTCATCTTTTTTTATAATACAACAAATGGCTGTAAAGTGTTACACTCCTGAGCATCAGAACAGTGTTTCTTGTTAAAGAGGCCAATAAACTTGGAAAAAATGATGTTAACAACATGCAGTTGGTATTACTTTATTACATGGAACACTTAATCATTGACTTAAAGCTCTTGTAATGCAAATTAGAGCAGTTTTGAAATAATACTCAGGAGTGTAACACATTTCTTGAAACTTTTTGCACATTTTTGACATGGCATCACCACTACCTATAACTTTTTATATGAATAATCATTTTCTAGAATAGTTCTCTACTCATTTGGCATCATTACAATGCACATTTTATTGAGATACAGTCAAGTAAATAAAAGATATGAAAGGTTTTAGAACTGTACATCTAAAACAATGTATCAAAATGAAGTTAAAATTTGAGTTTTTATATCATTCAGCAGTTTCTGACAGAAAACAGCACTTATTTACATAATTTGGAAATGCCCTGCCCCTGCATCAAATAATGGAAACTTAAAGTGATAGGATCATGATTTTAGCCTTTCAAAGCTTTCATAAAATTTGGTCATTTTAACAAATTTTGGGTGTAAATTCTTCACAAAAATTGTCATCAATTTTTTATTAGTAATGCTATTATTAAAGTTTATACAGTTTTGTAAACTGGAAGCACTGTAGATAAGTCTGGAATAAAAATTAAACCTATGACAGAGTGTTTAATTTTGACCTCCGATGTCACACTTTGGTCACATTTTTTTTTAACAAGCCCATATATGCATTATAAAATGGCGCCATTTCAAGTGAGACATATAGCATTCTGCGGAATTTCTTGTTTTTATCCCCAGACCAAAAGGTTCGGGGGATATAGCGATGATCCTGGCATCTGTCCGTACGTCCATCCATAAACATTTTTTTGTCCTCTATATCTTGAGTACCCTTTGGAATATTTTCATGATACTTCACAGTTATGTAGAACAGGTCATGACGATGTGTTCAGGGATTTTGCTAAGGACCGAATGACTGGTGGTCCACAGGACCAACTTTTCCACAATTTAAGTGGTCCTTCCGATGTTTCGGCTATTCTTTGTTATCATGTGTTTTCATTTAATTTCAAAATCAGTTGGTCTGCAGGACCAGCTACCAAAGACATCAACTAGTCATGCCCAAAAATCACTGGTCCAGGACCAACAGACTTGTGGTTAATAAAACCCCTGTGTGTTGGGTACAAGAATGGTAACTCTTGCTATTGTACTTGAGTCATCTCCCCTTTGGTGATTTTTGTCGCACCTGCTTTAGCAAGGTGCGATATAGGAGTTCACTTTCCTGTCAGTCAGTCCATCAGTTCGTCAGTCCGTCCATCCGTCCTTTATTATCCCCCGCCGAAGGCGGAGGGATATAGGTTCCTCCATGTCCGTCCGTCCATCCTTCCGTCCGTATGTCCGTCCGGAGCCATAACTAAGTAACCGCTGGACGGAATTTCATGAAACTTAAAATAAGTATATATCTCGATAACCCGCTGATGCACGTCAAGTTTCATTGGACTGGCTTCAGTAATGCATGAGTTATTGCCCTTGAATTGTTTTAAAATGTCCGTCCAGAGCCATAACTAAGTAACCGCTGGACGGAATTTCATGAAACTCAAAATAAGTATATATCTCGATAACCCGCTGATGCACGTCAAGTTTCATTGGACTGGCTTCAGTAATGCATGAGTTATTGCCCTTGAATTGTTTTAAAATGTCCGTCCAGAGCCATAACTAAGTAACCGCTGGACGGAATTTCATGAAACTCAAAATAAGTATATATCTCGATAACCCGCTGATGCACGTCAAGTTTCATTGGACTGGCTTCAGTAATGCATGAGTTATTGCCCTTGAATTGTTTTAAAATGTCAGTCCGGAGCCATAACTAAGTAACCGCTGGACGGAATTTCATGAAACTTAAAATAAGTATATATCTCGATAACCCGCTGATGCACGTCAAGTTTCATTGGACTGGCTTCAGTAATGCATGAGTTATTGCCCTTAAATTGTTTTAAAATGTCCGTCCGGAGCCATAACTAAGTAACCGCTGGACGGAATTTCATGAAACTTAATATAAGTATATATCTCGATAACCCGCTGATGCACGTCAAGTTTCATTGGACTGGCTTCAGTAATGCATGAGTTATTGCCCTTGAATTGTTTTAAAATGTCCGTCCGGAGCCATAACTAAGTAACCGCTGGACGGAATTTCATGAAACTTAAAATAAGTATATATCTCGATAACCCGCTGATGCACGTCAAGTTTCATTGGACTGGCTTCAGTAATGCATGAGTTATTGCTCTTGAATTGTTTTAAAATTTCCGTCCGGAGCCAAAACTAAGTAACCACTGAAGGGAATTTCATGAAACTTAAAATAAGTATATATCTCGATAACCCGCTGATGCACGTCAAGTTTCATTGGACTGGCTTCAGTAATGCATGAGTTATTGCCCTTGAATTGTTTTAAAATCAATAAAATGAACCATAACTAAGTAACCACTGGACAGAATTTCATGAAACTTAAAATAAATATATAACACTATAATCCGCTGATGCATGTCACGTTTCATCAGACTGGCTTCAGGAATGCATGAGTTATTGCCCTTGAATTGACTTAAAATCAGTAAAATGAGCCGTAACTAAGTAACCAATTACCAAAATTTCATGAAACTTAAACTTAATATGTATTGCCATAAGGTGGTTATGCACATAAAGTTTCATCCGAATGGCATCAGAAGTTCAGAATTACTGCCCTTGAATCAATTTGAAATTGACACATTTAGCCATAACTAAGTAATCAGTGAAAAAAATTCTATGAAACTTCTACCAAATACCCATCACCATAACACATTGATGCAGCCTACGTTTTGTCGAAATCGCTTCAGTTAGCAATGAGTTATTGCCCTTGACTCGGTTTAAAATCAACAAATTGTGTCATAACTAAGTAACCAATGAATGGAATTTCTTCAAACTTAAAATAATTTTGTATTGTCTTGACAGTGCAGTGCACATTAACTTTGATCATAATTACATCAGTAGTGCATGATTTAATGCCCTTGAATTGATTTAAAATCTACAAATTAGCCATAACCTAGATACTGGACTGAACAAAATTTCTTGAAACTGAATTAAAAATGTATCATTATAGTGAAGTGATATTGAGGCAAGTGTTTAAGAACAACTTTAGCTTATGTCTCACTTATGCCAGAGTAATAGTCCTTGATTTGATTTACGTTCCACAAGTTCAGTCCAGTGAACAAAATTATATGAAACTTTTAAGTAAACCATAATAAACGAGTCAGGGCCACTTCGGCGGGGGATATAAATTCACCGAATTTGCTTGTTACATCTACCATAACGTTTGTGTCCATTATTCTCAGTCTGTGATACCTACACTTTGGTATAAAGTTTCTGCTTAGAATGGTGTCGAAGAACCTTGCACTTATTTTGACCTTTGACCTATTTTTAGCTCACCTGAGCACAAAGTGCTCAAGGTGAGGTATTGTGATCGATCTTTGTCAGTCATCCGTCCGTCCTCAACTTTTGCTTTAAACTCAAAACTGCTGGATGGATTTTGACATTATTCCACAGAAATGTTCCTTGGGGGACTCTCTACCAAAATTGCTCAAACGGTTCTGCTCCACTGAACAATATGGCCACCAGAGCTAAAAATAGAAAAACCTTTAAACGTCTTGTTCTCCAAAACTGCTCGGCAGATTTTGAAATCATTTCACAGAAATGTTCCTTAGGAGGCCCTCTACCAAAATTATTCAAAAGGTTCCACTCCACTAAACAAAATAGCCGCCAGAGCTAAAAACAGAAAAACCTTTAAACGACTTCTTCTCCATAACTGCTAGGCAGATTTTGAAATAATTTCACAGAAATGTTCCTTAGGAGACCCTCCACCAAAATTGCTCAAACGGTTCCGCTACGCTGAACAAAATGGCCGCCAGAGCCCAGAGGTAAAAAACAGAAAAACCTTTAAACGACTTCTTCTCCAAAACTGCTTGGCAGATTTTGTAATCATTTC
Source organism: Ctena decussata (assembly GCA_963989385.1). Classification (NCBI taxonomy): domain Eukaryota; kingdom Metazoa; phylum Mollusca; class Bivalvia; order Lucinida; family Lucinidae; genus Ctena; species Ctena decussata. The sequence continues at coordinate 8,486,266 of OZ022498.1, forward strand.
ACAGAAATGTTCCTTAGGAGGCCCTCTACCAAAATTATTCAAAAGGTTCCACTCCACTAAACAAAATAGCCGCCAGAGCTAAAAACAGAAAAACCTTTAAACGACTTCTTCTCCATAACTGCTAGGCAGATTTTGAAATAATTTCACTTAAATGTTCCTTAGGAGACCCTCTACCAAAATTGCTCAAATGGTTCCGCTCCGCTGAACAAAATGGCCACCAGAGCTAAAAATAGAAAAACCTTTAAATGGCTTCTCCAAAACTGCTGGGCAGATTTTGAAATAATTTCACAGAAATGTTCCTTAGGAAACCCTCTACCAAAATTGCTCAAACGGTTCCGCGCCGCTGAACAAAATGGCTGTCAGAGCTGAAGATAGAAAAAACATTTAAAGGACCTCTCCTCCAAAAATAGCAGATTTCGTAGGAGTCCCGCAACCAAAATTGCTCTACCGGTTCTGCTCCGCTGAACAATATGGCCACCAGAGCTAAAAATAGAAAATCTTTAAACGACCTCGCCTCCAAAACTGCTGGGAAGATTTTGAAATAATTTCACAGAAATCTTCCTTAGGAGACCCTCTACCAAAATTGCTAAAATGGTTTGGCTCCACTGAACAAAATGACCACCAGAGCTAAAAATAGAAACACCTTTAAACAACATCTCCTCTGAAGTCATTGGCTCAATTTCAAAATAATTTCACAGAAGTGTTTGACTCGTGGATCTGAACAAAAGTTGCTTAAACGGTTCGACTCCGCTGAACAAAATGGCCACCAGAGCTTAAAATACATGTAGAAATAAATCTTAGAATGACTCAGAGGGCACATTTACGATCCAATCATGAAACTTGGTCAGTATTTATCTTAATGAAATCTAGACCAGCCTTGAAACTGGGTCATGTGGTCAAATCTTAGAAAAAACCTTGTGCACACTCTAGAGGGCACAGTTATGACCCAATCTTCATGAAACTTTGTCAGAACGTTTATCTTTATGAAATCTAGACCAAGTTTGAATCTGATTTTTTGTGGGGTCAAAATCTAGGTCACTAGGTCAAATCTTAGAAAAACTTTGTACACTCTTGAGGGCACAGTTATGACATAATCTACATGAAACTTTGTCAGAATGTTTATTTTTATGAAATCTAGATCATGTTTGAAACTGGGCCATGTCAGGTCAAAAACTAGGTCACTAGGTCAGTTCTTAGAAAAACCATGTGAACACTTTAAGAGGACAAAGTTTTGTTCTAATCTTTATGAGACTTTGTCAAAATGTTTATCGCCAACAAATCTGGACCAAGGGTGCAACTTGGTCATGTCGGGTCATAAACTAGGTCACTAGGTCAAACCTTAGAAAAACATTGTTTAAGTTCTAGAGGGCACAGTTTTGATCCGATATTCATGAAACTTTGTCAGAATGTTTATATCCAAGAACTTGAGACCAGGTTTGAAATTGAGATGTGGGGTCAAAAACAAGGTCGGTAGGTTAAATCTTATAAAAACCTAAGGTACACAATAAAGGGTTCATTTTCCATTGAATCTTTGTGAAACTCTGTCTGTAGTAAGTATGGATTTCTCTGAGGTTAAGTTCACAGCATACTCAGGTGAGCAATCCAGGGCCATCATGGCCCTCTTGTTAGCTCACCTGAGCACGAAGTGCTCAAGGTGAGGTATTGTGATCGGTCTTTGTCCGTCGTGCGTCATCAGGTCGTGCGTCCGGCGTCAACTTTTGCTTTAAACGACTTCTTCTCCAAAACTGCTGGACAGATTTTGAAATAATTTCACAGAAATGTTCCTTGGGAGGCCCTTTACTAAAATTGCTCAAACGGTTCCGCTCCACTGAACAATATGGCCGCCAGAGCTAAAAATAGAAAAACATTTGAACGACTTCTCCTCCGAAACTGCTGGGTAGATTTTGAAATAATTTCACAGAAATGTTTCTTAGGAAACCCTCTACCAAAATTGCTAAAATGGTTCCGCCCCGCAGAACAAAATGGCCGCCAGAGCTAAAAATAGAAAAAGCTTTAAACGACTTTGCCTCCCAAACTGCTCTGCAGATTTTGAATTAATTTCACAGAAATGTTCCTTAAGAGACCCTCTACCAAAATTGCTCAAACGGTTCAGCTCCGCTGAACAATATGGCCGCCAGAGCTAAAAATAGAAAAACCTTTAAACGACTTCTCCTCCAAAACTGCTGGGCAGATTTTCAAATAATTTCACAGAAATGTTTCTTAGGAAACCCTCTACCAAAATTGCTAAAATGGTTCCGCCCCGCAGAACAAAATGGCCGCCAGAGCTAAAAATAGAAAAAGCTTTAAACGACTTTGCCTCCCAAACTGCTCTGCAGATTTTGAATTAATTTCACAGAAATGTTCCTTAAGAGGCCCTTTACCAAAATTGCTCAAACGGTTCAGCTCCGCTGAACAATATGGCCGCCAGAGCTAAAAATAGAAAAAACCTTTAAACGTCTTCTCCTCCAAACCTGCTGGGCGGATTTTGAAATAATTTCACAGAAATGTTTCTAAGGAGACCCTCTACCAAAATTGCTAAAATGGTTCAGCTCTGCTGAACAAAATGGCCGCCAGAGCTAAAAATAGAAAAAAAACCTTTAAACGACTTTGCCTCCCAAACTGCTGGGCAGATTTTAAAATAATTTTACAGAAATGTTCCTAAGGAGCTCTGCTTCCAAAATTGCTCTTCCGGTTCCGCTCCGCTGAACAACATGGCCGCCAGACCTAAAAATAGAAAAACCTTTAAACGACTTCGCCTCCAAAACTGCCGGGAAGATTTTGAAATAATTTCACAGAAATGTTCCTTAGGAGACCCTCTACCAAAATTGCTGAAATGGTTCACCTCTGCTGAACAAAATGGCCACCAGAGCAAAATATAGAAAAACCTTTAAACGACATCATCACTGAAGCCAATGGCTCGATTTCAAAATAATTTCACAGAGGTGTTTGACTCATGGTTCTAAACAAAAATTGCTGAAACGGTTCCACTCCGCTGTACAAAATGGCCGCCAGAGCTAAAAATAGAAATAAATCTTAGAATGACTCAGAGGGCACAGTTACAATTCAATCATCATATAACTTGGTCAGAATGTTTATCTTAATGAAATCTAGACCAACTTTGATACTCGGTCATGTGGGGTCAAAAACTAGGTTATTAGGTCAAATCTTAGAAAAACGTTGTGTACACTCTTGAGGGCACAGTTATGATATAATCTACATGAAACTTTGTCAGAATGTTTATTTTTATGAAATCTAGACCTGATTTGAAACTGGGCGATGTCAGGTCAAAAACTAGGTCACTAGGTCAGTTCTTAGAAAAACCATGTGAACACTTTAGAGGACACAGTTTTGTTCTAATCTTCATGAGACTTTGTCAAAATGTTTATCTCCTACAAATCTGGACCAAGGGTGCAACTTGGTCATGTCGGGTCAAAAACTAGGTCAAACCTTAGAAAAACATTGTTTACGCTCTAGAGGGCACAGTTTTGATCCGATATTCATGAAACTTTGTCAGAATGTTTATATCCAAGAAATCCAGACCAGGTTTGAAACGGGGTCATGTGGGGTCAAAAACAAGGTCATTAGCAGTGCTGGAAATGGCCAGTGGCCCAGTGGGCAAATGCTCCTAATTTTTAGCTCACTTGGCCCGAAGGGCCATAGTGAGCTATTGTCATACCAATGCGTCCGGCGTGCGTCGTGCGTCGTCACGGAATGTGTCCGTCAACACCTAAAAACAAATATTCAAACATCTTCTTCTGTAAAACTACTGGTCCCATGGTTCTCAAATTTCACATGGAGCATGACCTGACTCCAGGGTCTCAGAATTGTAAAATTGGGTCAGGTTGAAAATCCAAGATGGCCGCCGTTACTAAAAATAGCAAAAACAACAAAATAAACTTCTTCTCCAGAACCACTGGGTATATTTGTCTGAATTTTGGCATGGAACATCAGTGAAACCTTGGTATTCAAAATTGTAAAAATGAAAAAAATCTGTAGCGGAGTTTTGTCACAGTGACCTACTTTCTGTTTACCTGTGTAATTTTGTTCAAATGCCAATGTCAAAAAATGACCTATTTAAACAACTTCAAACAACTTCTTCTCTAAAACTACTGGTCCCATGGTTATCAAATTTCACATGGAGCATGACCTTACTCCAGGGTCTCAGAATTGTAAAATTGGGTCAGGTTGAAAATCCAAGATGGCCGCCGTTACTAAAAATAGCAAAAACAACAAAATCAACTTCTTCTCCAGAACCATTTGGTATATTTGGTTGAAAGTTTGCATGGAACATAAGTGGGACCTTGATATTAAAAATTGTAAAAATAAAAAAAATCTATAGCGGAATTAGGTCACAGTGACCTACTTAGCGTTTACAAGGCCGATTTTGCTCAAATGTCAATATCTAAAGAAAATGCAACCAATTCTGACCAGATTTGGTCAGAAATGGTTCTTGAATGAAATTATTTCAATTTTGTGCCAGTTGACTATCCAAGATGGCCACCATGGGGGCCGTTACTAAAAATAGCACAAACATAAAAATGACAATTAATCAAGAACCCTTGAATGGAATTGGACCAATTTTGTGTCAGAATGTTCCTTGCATGAAGCCGTTTCGATTAATTGCAATTTGGCATTCCAAGATGGCCGCCATCTGGTGTTACTAAAAATAGCACAAACATAAAAATGACAATTATTCAAGAACCCTTGAATGGAATTGGACCAATTTTGTGTCAGAATGTTCCTTGCATGAAGTCGTTTTGATTAATTGCAATTTGGCATTCCAAGATGGCCGCCATCTGCCGTTACTAAAAATAGCACAAAACATGAAAATGACAATATCTCAGTAACCGCTGAATGGATTTTGACGAAATTTGTGTCAAAATGATTCTTGCATTGAGATGTTTCAAAAATATCTAACTGTAGACCATTCATATTGGCCTCTGTTACTAAAAATAGAAAAATGTGAAAATTAGTAAATCTCAATGGAGTTGGATTAATTTTGTGTCAGAATGGTCCTTTAATTAAGCTTTTTCGATTTTTTGCATTTTGGCATTCCAAGATGGCCACCATTTGCCGTTACTAAAAATAGCACAAAACATGAAAATGACAATATCTCAGTAACAGCTAAATGGATTTTGACGAAATTTGTGTCAAAATGATTCTTGCATTGAGATGTTTCAAAAATATCTAACTGTAGACCAGTCATGTTGGCCTCTGTTACTAAAAATAGAAAAATGTGAAAATCAGAAAATCTCAATGGAACTGCACCAAATTTGTTTCAAAATGGTCCTTGCATGAAGACTTTTCGATTTTTTGCATTTTAGCAATCCAAGATGGCCGTCATCTGCCGTTACTATAAATAGCACAAAACATGAAACTGGCAGAATCTCAGTAACCCCTGAATGGATTTTGATGAAATTTGTGGCAAAATGATTCTTGCATTGAGGTGTTTCAAAAATAAATATATAAAGACCAGGCAAGTTGGCCTCTGTTACTAAAAGGAGCGAAATGTGAAAATGAGAACTTCTCAGTGGAATTGGACCAATTTTTTATCAGAATGGTCCCGTTGCACAATAGCCAGGTGAGCGATATCAGGCCCATTTGGGCCTCTTGTTGTTTCGAGCCACCAGAAATCACCAAAATATGGCCTTTAGTGGCCCAAATTTATCTTTATGGCAATACTAAATGAATGAAAATTTTAGCTAGTGGATAATTTGGGCCACTGAAAGTTAGGCCTGCTAAGCTTTTGGGCCACCACATTAAACTTGCGAGTTTCCAGCACTGATTAGGTTAAATCTTATAAAAACCTAAGGTACACAATAAAGGGTTCATTTTCCATTGAATCTTTGTGAAACTCTGTCTGTTGGACGTATGGATGTTTCTGAGGTTAAGTTCACAGGATACGCAGGTGAGCGATCCAGGGCCATCATGGCCCTCTTGTTCATATTCTAATGACTTCATAAAACTTTACATAAAAAATATGTTGACCCTAGTGTTTAAGTCCATTTCTCTCCATCTATGATACCTGCAATTATCAAACCTGGTATAAATTTTTTTCTTAGAATGGTCTAAAGGATTGTTATCCCCCGCCGAAGGTGGAGGGATATAGTTTTCTCCATGTCCGTCCATCCGTCCGTCCCTCTGTCCATCCGTCTTTCCATCTGTCCGTCCGAACGTCCTTCCGTCCGCTTGGAACCATAACTAAGTAACCACTGGATGGAATTTCTTGAAACTTAAACTATTATATATATCACTATAATGTTCTGATGCACGTGAAGTTTCATCAGACTGGCTTCAGTAGTGCAAGAGTGATTGCCCTTTAATGGACTTAAAATTAATAAAATGAGTCATAATTAAGTAACCAATTATCAAAACATCATGAAACTTAAACTGATTATATATCACTATATTTACATTATCACTGCAAAGCTCTCTGTAAACCCAATTAAGTGATGCGGAAGTCAATGTTTTTACAAGTCAATAATTACGTTGTGTCACGCGCTTCAGAGTGACAGCTCATCCCACTAAATAGCACGTGCAATCTTCAACATGCCATGTACTTGAATGGCTAGTAAACATTGAGTGACAGCTCGCTACGCCTACTTGCACGTGCAATCTACAACAGGAGGTGGAATTTACTGGTAGGCAGTGACAATGCGGCTGTTCCAAACTATTGCAAAATTCGGCCGGTAATGTTTTTAAAACGATTCTTATATATTTATTTCTTATTTTTGTTTATTTTTTTATTGATCAAAAGCATCGTTTAATAATATAAATATAAGGAATGAATGTTATTTTTTGAACGTTTACTGAAGTATAAACTACATCGGGTCACGAGCAAAGTAAAACCCCGAAGGGGTTTACGTAAACTTTGCTCGTGACCCGATGTAGTTTATACTTCAGTAAACGTTAAAAAAATAACATTCATTTCTTAAATAACACGGTTAGGCACATAAAGTTTCGTCAGAAGGGCATCAGTAGTGCATAGGTTATTGCCCTTTAATGGATTTAAAATTAATAAAATGAGTCATAACTAAGTAACCAATTATCAAAACTTCATGAAACTTAAACTGAATATGTATCACCATAATGCGGTTATGCACATAAAATTTCCTCAGAAGGATATCAGTAGTGCATGAGTTATTGCCCTTGAATCAATTTATGGTTGACAAATTCAACCATAACAAAGTAATCAATGAATAGAATTCTATGAAACTTATACTAAATATGTATCTGTCACCATATCATAGGGGTGCATCTTATGTATTGTTGCAATTGCTTCAGTAAGCAATGAGTTATTGCCCTTGAATTAGTTTAAAATCAACAAATTGAGTCATAACTAAGTACCGTATTTACCCTAATTATTCGGACAGATTAAAATAATTATTTTTTTTACTGTCCGAACATTTAATTTGGCAAAAATTATAATTTTTTTTAAGTGTCCGAATATTTACGAACGCCGAATAATAACCAATTATCAAGGGTATGCACCGGCATATATACGGTATCTTTTTCGTATATAGTACCAGTATCTTTTTCGTATATAGTACCGATAGGTGTGAAAGTAAACAATGTATTGTTTAATCAATTAGATTATATGAGAAAATAAACTTCATAATGGCTTCTGGTATTGTCTAGCTGGTAGGTGTTGAACCATGAAATGACCCCAAAAATTTGTACCCATCTTATAGAAGAGGCTTTGGACACTGTGGCTATTTTTCACAAAGTGGTCACTGTCCAATGCCTAACCTTAAGTCTATTCCCCCTCCCAAGTTGAGACATAAACAATACATCAGGTACCGATCACATGAAATAATACCTTATGCGAACAGTGATTGCATCTGGCAAACCCATTAAACTCTTCTTTTGAATTCCACATCCGCGAACAATGTGTAACAATATCATCCTTTTATTTTTATTTCCTCAAGTTAACAGGTATTTTCCTGCAATCTAGATGCAAACAAATAAGGCACTTTTTCTCTTCACTTATCGGTAATCCCAACTTGTCTAACCTGTCTGGCAATTATGTAATGCGGTATTGGACTAGAGTACACAAAAAGATCAAAGCGGTCAATGACCTTGAGGTGACAATTTGTTTGTTGAAGTACTGGTGTGTTAGACTGACCACGTGCTAGTAGTTTGGATACAGTATTTACGCTAAATATTTGGCCTGTGGAAAAAAGGATCCTTTCATCTTCAAATTGCAAATTGGAATATGTCATGAATATATTTTCTCCAGTTGTGTACATCGGAGTTAGGATGTGGATAACTTATGGAAATATACATACGGTACATAATGAGGTATGTAATCCCAAGATATTTATGCATATTACGGTAACTGCATATACGGTAACTGCATAACGTAGACATCGGCGACTGTAGTTCTGTACCAAAACATCATGTTTTTTCATTTTTTTCATCGGACGTCTTTATGTCAAGAACATGACCATTTTTTTCAACATAGATATCCGATGAAAAAGACGAAAAAAAATGAGGGTATTGGTACAGAACTACGGCGACTGGTGATGACCTTTGGGGAATTGGCAAAAAGATAGGTCCGTCTTATAGGTGAGGCTATGCTAAATACTTGCCCAGACAGTCCAAAAACTAGACCCCCCCCCCCCCCCCCCCCCCACCCCGTCTTATCAACGACTCCCTTATAGCCGAAGAATTACGGTACCTCTAGCCGAAGGCAAAGGTAAACATAGCAAACAGACAAAACTGATAGCCTATACATGTAAATTTTATGAGAAACAAGGGACGTTTTTTTGTGTCCGAACATTTACGGACAACAAAAATACCCTGGTCAGTACGTGTCCGGAAATATAGGGTACATAAAATAGGTGGCGTTTTGGGAAAGTATAGGGTGTCCGAAAATTTACGGTGTCCGAAAATTTAGGGTAAATACGGTAACCAATGAATGGAATTTCATGAAACTTAAAATAATTAGGTATTGTTATGAAACAGCAGTGCACATTAAGTTTTGTCATAATAGCTCCAGTAGTGCATGATTTAATGCCCTTAAATGGATTTAAAATCCACAAATTAGCCATAACTAAGGTATAGGTTAACAAAATTTCTTGAAACTGAATTAAAAATGTATCATCATAGTGCAGTGATGCTGAGACAAGTGTTTAAGAACAGCTTCAGCTCATGCCTCGCTTATCCTAGAGTTATTGCCCTTGACTTTATTTACAATCCACAAGTTCAGCCGTAACCAAGTAACTAGTGAATGAACTTTTACATAGCTTAAGATAAACCATAAACAAATCAGGGCCACTTCAGCGGGGGATATAGGGGATATAAATTCATTGAATTTGCTTGTTGTCTTTATTTTGACCTTTGACCCATATTTTATGCTCTGCTGACTTAGTAAAATTTTACGTAAAAAATTATGTCAACCCTAGCATACTGGTCCATTTCTCTCAGTCTATGATACCTACAATCATCAAACCTGTTACAAAGTTTCTACTTAGGTTGATCCAGAGGATTGTTGCACTTATTTTGACCTTCGACCCATGTTTCAGGCTCTGCTAACTTTGTAAAATTTTACTTGAAAATTACATCGACCCTATTGTTAAGTCCATTTCTCTCAGTCTATGATATCTAGAATCATCAAACCTGGTATAAAAGGGCTCAAGGATAAATGCACTTGTTTCAACCCTTGACCTATATTTCATGTACTACTGATTTTGTAACATTTCACATCCAAAATTGTGTCAACCTTAGAGTTTGAGTCCATTCTCTTTAAATACAGTGGGTGTAATCATTAGACCTGGCTTGAAGATTCTTCTGGGATGCTGCTATTATTTGTATCCTTGACCTATATGTTGACTTCGGAAATTTTATGTCAACCTGGCATCCATGATTATATGGACAAGAGCATTCAAGTCCATTTCTCACTAGCTATACTTTGTGTTTCTTCAGCTTTAATCAACCAGGCTTAGGTTCTTATTAGTAGGGCAAGTCTAATAAACATTTTCACAAGCTGTTTCCTCCCTCTTATTGTTTGCTTGGGATCATTTTGTACTAATATATATGATGTGTATTGGCTTTGATATTATGGTAGAGGGAATATAATGCTCATAATGATCATCAGCTGAATTTGGCCATTTTCTTCTTTTCCGCCAATATAACCCAATAAAGTGACTGCCAAAAATAAGTATTTTACAGTAAATAGCAAAAAAAATTGTGTGACCTTTTAATGAATTTAGATAAAATTTGTAACTTTTCAATAGAAGACTGATACATTAAATTGTAGCAACAGGTGAGTGATATTGATTATTATAATAAAATTGGTTGCTAAATTTGCATATTATTTAACGGAATAAAGCGCAATGATGATAACCTTTGTCAGTCTTATAACTTATCATTGCGTTTTCTGTAAAATGACTATGTTCCATTTCATTCCGTTCCGCGGAATACCAATAGCCTGAAAACAGGGCAAGGTGGAAATGGATCATTTCAAAGTCATCTGTGGTGCCCCAACAACATTGTAAGGTTATGGGATAGAGTAGAATAGAATTACAATTATACAAATTTATTTGAGCTGCAACAGGATGAAACCAACTAAGTGGCATGTGCGTCCAGCAAAGACTCAGTCTGGTCAGAGTCTTCCCTGTCCACATGGCTCTAGCTTAGACCATTAGCTACCGTTTAAGCCCACAGTAAAGACTAGCCAGACTGGGCAGCTGCCCAGGCTGATCTCTGTCTTCACTTGGCACATGCCACTTCGTGGTTTTGTCGTATTGTTGCTCAGTTGAAAATACACAACAAATGTTTGTCTAATATTGCTTTTGTAATGTTCAGATTTTTCAGGTCTGGAATTTTAAAAAAGATGCATATCTGAAGGAACTTTTTTGTTGCTATTATTTCAGGCTGACTTCAAGACAGACAAGGTCTTCAATAGGTGTCAGGTTGTAAGATGGTAAGGACTGCTTGTGACTATCATTTCCATAACTTATATAAGGTGCCTTTCATTTGTTCTTAATTAATGAGATTGATCTCTTTTGATTCATGAATAAAGAGTAAGAAAAGTAAAATGATTATTCTTTAAAGTTTGTTTTAAAACTAGCAGTGTTCACATTGGTTTTAATACACAGTAGCAGAATGATGTGGAAGGCTTGGTTTAGGATTGGTGAGAGAGTGCTAAGGTGACCAATATGTCGCATGAGACGCACAAAGTGACATATAGTTTAAGACAGAACTGCAAGTCCGGTGCCAACCAACCAGTACTGTGCCAACCAACCACCTTTAAGCCATGCTAAAGTGGACTTCTTCTGCATGTAATTTTTAGATCAGCTTCTGTTGTATTATCGTTTCATTTAAACTTGTTTAACTTTAGACATGTTTATTAGTATATTATTGTTAACATAAACGTAAAAAAGAAAAAAGCTCTTGTCTTTTTTGTGAGATTTTATTTCAGAAGTAATGGGGGTATTATACTATTATTTGGCTGACCATTTTCACAGAGCGCCCATAGTAGCTGTTGCAAGAAGGATATATGAGGTAATTGCTAGATTTCTCAATCTCGTTCAAACATCCCATACAGCATCTGCTAAGAACTGCGTTGCTGAAGTGGAGATCTATCTAAACTATCTAAATTTTTAAGGATAACCTCAATCTATAATAGGTAAACCTATAATCTGCCAAAATATCTTTCAGCTCTTTTTGACAGGTAAAAAATCAAAGTGTAGCAGGAGGATCTAAGTAGAATCATCACAGTCTGATAGTAATGTAGTCCTAATGAGGTTCCTCAGCACTTAAGCCTTCAAATTGCCAAAAAAGCAGGCAACAAAATTTATATATCTACATGTAGTATGCCAAATATAAAAAAATGTTACATCCAAGCTATATCACTGAGAATTCAAACAGGAGAGTAAACAGTGTAGATCTAGATGAGGTGGCATGTAATGAGCTGCCTCACCAGGATCTACATTGTAAATTCAACTAATTACATTTATGGCGCTGTAATGTTAGTCTGGTAGACAGGACACAATACGCTCAGTATTAACAGCTGTTCATAGGTTTGGCCTGATTATAGGTTGTATATATTGTATATTGTATATTATACAATTATTGACCTTTGTTGAGGTGAATATGCAGTTTTATTGACCTGCAAACAACATATTGACCAACGCGAAGCAGAGGTCAATATGTTATGTTTGCAGGTCAATAAAACTGCATATTCCCCGAAATAAAGGTCAACAATTGTTTTATTATATGATAATTCTAAATACATTTTCCTTTATTATTTATAATAGTACTACATGGTATTATCTCGCGACGTTACGCCATTAACATCAACTTACATCAGACGTTACGTCACGAAAATACAATGACGTCAGCGTTAAAGTAATATTCACTGACTGGCCGGTGAATATCTCAAAATATTGACCGGCACGTGACATCAAATTAGCCAATGAAATTGCGTGTTACATCTTGGTCATGCCGGGCCGGGTAGCGCAATCGGTAGGGCACCTGACTCGTAAGCAGGGCTAAAGAAATTTTGAAATCGTAATCGGTCCGGACGGCCAATGACGTCATACGAATCCAAAATAGACACGAAAACTAATGACTACACTGTGTATTAAAAAAAAAATCAAGAAAACTAATGACTACACTGGAGCGCCGTAATAACGCGGGTGTCATCGCTGAAGTAGCCATTTAGTCCACATGTTCTTACTTAACGTGAAAAATGCGCTTTAAAGCGCAGAGACAGTCAGACCGAAAGCGAAAGTACACATGGCTGTACCATTCAGACATCCTCGCCGATCTTCATTTACGGAATTGGCCGAAGTATTACGATTGACGTATTTTACTGTATTCGAGTTAATTCCCTTGAAATATGAATATACTTGCAAAAAGGTACCTTCGTACGAAGAAAAAAAATGTTCTGCGCGAAAAATGACGTCGGCTAAGAAAAAACCCTGACCAGACTGCACATAATCAAGTCCGGTTTAATTTTTCTTTTTGCTAGTCAAATTCTTTCCTTATGCTATCTATGAAAGTATACAATCAGTAACCTTACGTTGCACAGCCTTTTTCCGTGCATCGGCACGTGTATGTGTGTATTACGAGTTGTGGAAAGTCTTCGCCGCTGGCCAATATTGTGACACGTGCTAATTATCGAAGATTTCTAAAATTGAGTCTGTTCACACCTTGGCAAGACAATCGACACTTTGTTTATCTGTGATAAGTGCGTTATTATTGGATTAATAATATGACACATGGCTAAAATCCATGTAATTATGTCATCATACATCGCAAATCGTGTTTTTTCGGACCGAAAAAAATGTGCCTTATGCCAACTGAATCAGTTTTTCAAACTCAAAATCGGTCCAGACCACAAAAAATCGGATTTCTGTAGCCCTGCTCGTAAGTCAGAGGTCCTGGGTTCGAATCCCGGTCTGGCCACATACTTTCGTTTCTCCTTCCGCTGATTCAAGAAGGGCAGTTGTCAGTTACTGGCGAAAGTATGGGCACTTAGTACTGGTTAACCGCTTAGGAGGTCTAAGCCTGCCCAGGAATAGTGTGGTTAGGTTAACTGACTGTCCTGACATGACCTTAGTTGTTTACCGTGGACGTTAAGCATCAAATCAACCAACCAACCAACATCTTGGTCATATAATAAATTGGTTTGTTGACTGCATTGTCTGTTAGTTTTGTCTGTAAGATATAAAATATATTATCTCGTCATTTGTCAGCGCATTTATTACTATTTATCATATTCAAGGGGTAGTCAGACAGCGTGCTAGTTTCCGAAATAAGAGCAGCTGAAAATTATCAGACAGAAAGTTTATTATGCGATTCCATTTGAAAACCAGTGCCATTTTAGGGAAAACAATTTGCATTGACACCACAAAAGATATATATGCAAAAATTATATAGCATTAGATGGTTTTGACTACATGAATTATTAGAATTTGATGTGCATATTTAATGTAAGATGATGTCTGATTTGATATTAAATGTAGCGACAGTATATCCTGCCATATACTGTCAGAAATCCGATGTCATTATAAAACATTGCTTCTCATTGGCTGACGTTTGGTTGTGCTTCCCTGAAAGCGCTTGCAATGGCTGCAAAATAGTACACATTGAAAGGTGAAAATGTGAAAAATTGCATTAGAATAGGGATAACTGAATCGAAAATTGTGATTTTGGGAGGTAAATGGTTTTATGGTCGCAAATTGGGTTTTGTGGATTACTGCTCCGCAGATTAATGCGTCCCATTAAACGAAATTTCCTACCATAAAACTGAGGATTTACCTCCTCAAATGTCCATTTTGAATAAGGCTATCCCCTAAGTTTATGTTTATTTAAGAAGGTTGTGATGTCACAAACTTACAATAGCGATAGCAACTGGGACAGCATTTTCAAAATCTTCAAATAGTCATAACTTTGTTGTTTTTCAATTGATAAATTTTCTTCAATTTTGTCAGCTAATAGAGATCTTAGATTCAGTTTCGAACAGATTATTAACTTTGTGAGCCTGCCCCTGTAAGTCTGAAATTTTTGTGTAATAATAACATTGCCAAGTTATTGCATCTGCACTATACATGTATCTTTATAGACTAACCTGTAACAAAATATACTAGCCAAAGCTTCTAACCGGCCACTTACATTTTATCAATTTTCTTCAGAGCCCAAAAAATTCTTACGGTTCTATTTACAACCCCAAATAGGCAGATGTGTCAGTCAACTTAGCCGTCAAGCGGTTTGACAAAATTCTTAACATTACATGCAGGATGCGCCGATGAACACAAGTACCCCTACTTTTGAAATTCGCAAAATGCATCATTTCGTCACAACTTGTGAAAAATCACTTTTTGAAATATCCCAGTTACATCAGCAAAACCACTTCATTACTAAAGCAAATGACTAAAGAAACATATTTATGTAGAAATGAACACTCTTTCTGTATGACAGTGGTCGCATTGGGTCCAAATGTTAAAACTTACCCCACCACTCAACGCAAATTCTTGTTAATTTGAAAATGGGGTACCCGTATTCATCTATGCCTTCTGGATACAGTGTACTGAATAATGCTAAATCTTTCAGTTGTTTGATTTACCGACATATTCTCCTATCTGTGTCTGCAAACTGAAGTGAGATTGCTAATAGTATTGAGAAAAATTATAAAAACTTAGTGGCCGGTTAGAACTTTTGACTAGTATATATGCAAAACACAGTCATATTCTCTGTCTTATTTTGATGAAAGCTGTGGTAGCTTTTTAAAATACGTTCTCTATTTTGCTGCTGTAATGTCTTTCATTTCTTTTCAGGTCTGTCAGAATATTGACCTTGTCAGCAGCGTTAAGAAGAAAAGCGGGCATAGTTCTATGAATATTTTTATACGCCTGTTTGAAAAACGGGGCATATTATGTTATGGCGCTGGCATCTGTCCGTCCGTACGTTGTAAACTTTTCGTTTCCGGATAACTACTACAGTTTACATCCGATCAAGCTGAAACTTGGTATTTACATGTAGTAAGACTATGAGGTGGACCAGCTCATATTGTTTCGAGGTTACGCTCCCATGATTTTTGTGGAGTTACAGCCCTTTACTTAGATTTTTCGGGGTGTTCATTTCCGGATAACTCCTCCTACAGTTTTCATCCAATTAAGCTGAAACTTTGTAAATAGTAAGACTACGATGTGGAGTAGCACAAATTATTTGTAGGTTAGGCCCTTTGAAAAAACATGACTATGGCAGTTTTTATGGCAATTCTTGTGCATTCCATTTCTAGGTTACTCTTTGGAATATCTTGATGAAACTTTATAGCTAAGACTTAGTTTTTTTTACATCCCTTTGGTTATTTGTAAGACTGTGTTTGTACACCTCATACCTAGGTAACCCTTTGGACTGTTGTGATGGAACTTAGTAATAAGGTATATGATAATGAGGCTGACACAGTACGTCACAATGTAAGAATGATTGCCTTCCCTTATTTTTGTAGTTACCTCCCTTTGAATAATTTCTATGGCTGTTCTTTTGCAAGCCATAAGTAGGCGACCCTATGGAATATCTTGATGAAAATTTATAGCAATGAGTATTAGGTTGAGGCTGTGTGTCTTTTATAAGAATTATTGCTTCCTCTTCCTTATTTTGAACTTACATCCCTTTCATAAATTTTTTAAGGCTGTTCATTTGCAAACCATAACTAGGTAGCCATATGGAATATCTTGACAAAAATTGATAGCAATGTGTATTCGGTTGAAACATAATGTCTTATAAAAGAATAATTACTTCCCTTTCCTTATTTTTGGAGTTACATACTTAAGATTAATTTTTAAAGGCCATTCTTGTGAGAATCCTAACAGTTCGAATATCTTAATGAAACTCAATAGCAATTGAGATGAGGTTGAAACGGTGGGTGTCATATGAAAATGGTTGCTCAATAGATCTGCCCAAGGTACTGACAAGGGCTGAACCTCAGTCTGAAATGGGCGTACATTGCTCCGCTTGCGGTGCTCTTGTTTTCACATGACCACAGGATAGGGAATACAGCAGTACATTCCTCGTAAAATGCAGATTGCCTGCAGGAAGTTAATTTCAATCCAGTTTATGTGACATAATAAATAACAAATTTATTCCATAGCTACCCTGTGGTGGTGGTATAAAACTTAAGAGTAGGTATATATTTGTGCTATCCAATTATGAATTCTGCACAATTTCGCAATATTTTAGTTTAAGCCAGTTGTGCATTCTGCACAATTTTGAAATATTTTAGTCCTAGCCAGATTTGCATTCTGCACAATTTTGAAATATTTTAGTCCTAGCCAGATTTGCATTCTGCACAATTTTGGAATACTTTAGTCCTATCCAGTTTTGCATTCTGCACAATTTTGAAAAATTTTAGTTTTAGTCAAGTCCAGCAGGTGTTTGAGTATTTGCCTGAGATTATCTCACTGAATAGTAAAAAAAAATGCCCTAGTGAAAAACATTTGTTAGCACATCTACACAGGTAGAGCTGTAGTCATCCTAGCATGACTGTCGTGTGTGGTAAAAGATCTTGCTTTTACAACAGTGATAGGGTAGCTGCTTTTTAGCTCACCTGTGGTGAGCTTATAGTATAGACTTGGTCCGTCGTCCGTCGTCGTCGTCGTCGTCGGCGTCCACAATTTTAAACATCTTCTTCTCAGAAACCACTGGGTGGATTGAAGCCAAATTTCATATGGAGCCTTAACAGGATGGGGGAACGAAAGTTTATATATTTGGTCCAGGTCACATGACCAAGATGGCCGCCACGCCCATATATGGTAAAAACCCTTCAAAAATCTTCCGATCCAGAACCAAAAGGCCTATGACCTTGAAACTTGGTATGTAGCATCGGGCATGCAAGCCCATCATAATTTATATAAATCGTGACCTTGTGATGACCTTGACCTAATTTATGACATGGTCAACTTTGGTACGTTAGGCTTTTATATGGGAAAACGCTTAAACGGTGGATTTCTCAGAAACTATTTAAGTCTAAGGTACAATACTTGGTATACATGGTTGACTAAATGACCAGATGAAGATATTATGTCACTAAAGGTCAAGGTCATTCCGTCGGACCATCCGTCGTCAAGCTTTTCAAACATCTTCTCCTCTGAAACCACTGGGCCGATTGAAGCCAAATTTCATATGGAGTCTCAGTGGGATGGGGGAACGAAAGTTTATATATTTGGTCCAGGTCACATGACCAAAATGGCCGCCATGCCCATATATGGTAAAAACCCTTCAAAAATCTTCTTCTCCAGAACCAAAAGGCCTATGACCTTGAAACTTGGTATGTAGCATCGGGCATGCGGGCCCATCATATTTTATACAAATCATGATCTTGCGTTGACCTTGACCTAATTTACGGGATGGTCAACTTTGGTATGTTAGGCTTTTATATGGGGAAAATGCTTAAACAGTGGATTTCTCAGAAACTATTTAAGTATTAGGTACAATACTTGGTATACATGGTCGACTAAATGACCAGATGAAGATATAATGTCACTAAAGGTCAAGGTCATTCCGTCGGACCATCCGTCGTCAAGATTTTCAAACATCTTCTCCTCTGAAACCACTGGGCCGATTGAAGCCAAATTTCATATGGAGTCTCAGTGGGATGGGGGAACGAAAGTTTATACGCGGGGTCTGGGTCACATGACCAAGATGGCCACCATGCCCATATATGGTAAAAACCCTTCAAAAATCTTCTTCTCCAGAACCAAAAGGCCTATGACCTTGAAACTTGGTATGTAGCATCGGGCATGCTGGCCTATCATAGTTTATACAAATGATGACCATGTGTTGACCTTGAATTAATTGACGACATGGTCAACTTTGGTATGTTAGGCTTTTATATGGGAAAACGCTTATACAGTGGATTTCTCAGAAACTATTTAAGTCTTAGGTACAATACATGGTATATATGGTCAACTAAATGACCAGATGAAGATATTATGTCACTGAAAGGTCAAGGTCATTTTGTCGGTCTGTCCGTCATCAAGATTTTCAAAACATCTACTCCTCTGAAACCACTGGTCTGATTGAAGCGAAATTTCATATGGAGTCTAAGTGTGATCAGGGAATAAAAGTTTGTTCTCAGGGTCTTGACCAAGATGGCCGCCATGCCGTATATGGTAAAAACCCTTCAAAATCTTCTTCTCCAGAACCAAAAGGTGTATGACCTTGAAACTTGGTATGTAGCTTTGGGCACTCAAGCCCATCATAAACATTAAAATATATATCAGGACCAAGTGTCAGGTGAGCTACAGGACCATTGGTCCTCTTGTTTTATCTCCTCTAAATTGGTCTAGAATTGTTTATGTTGTAAAATAATTGTCAGAAAATTAATTTATGGGGTTTTCCCTTGTAATATATGAAAGAAAAAAACCAAAAAACATTCCTTTGCATTACTTTCAAGCAAAATTATACATTATTTCAGTTTCACCTTTCATTAGTGATTCATAATAACTGTAAGGTTGTTGAAAGGGCTGTAAAAACCATCATTTGCAGTTGATATCACAGTCAGCCAATGCAAAGGTAAGGGGAGCATACTGGTTTTCAATGCAAACCCCATTTGTGTTGTCATTTGTATCGGTGTTTGCATGACAGTTTATACCCAACATATCTTTTGAATCAGTGGGTGGAATTTTCCCAAACTTCTATGTTTTGGTGACTTTGACCAAGTTTTGGCGTGCCTTTGGGAATGCAAAGGAGAGCTTATGCTATATCTCCAGTGTCGTAGTCCGAGTAGGTGTTAGGGTCAGTGTCCACATCTGCGTCAGCGTCCTCGTCGGCATTCGTTATCAGGTTAACCAATGTTAACAGTTATGTTTAACTCAGTGTTTAACTCTGTTTCTTACAAACTACAGCAGCAACAGTGATCACACTTGGTACAGACATACGTCCATATGACTACAGCAGCTGCATCACACTATTGTATGTTCTTGACCTATATGTCAGTGTTGACTGACTTTGCTGTTTGGCACCATTTTTCAGGCAAAATTTGTAGTTTTACCTTTGAAACTACAGAGTTGCTACTAGATCACATAGCATATCCCTATAATTGCAGCAGCTGCAGAGCATCCATGCTGGCTCCTGTGCCCTTGACCTTTATTCATGGTCCAGTGATTTTGCCTTATATTTCCAAAACTGTTTGATGGATTAACATTATACCTGGCATAAGGGATCAGTCTGACATTGTAAATGACATACTATTTATAGATCACAGTGACCTACATTTCATGGTTCAGTGATTTTGACATATCTTAAGCACTATTTAGTAGATATCCATCATACCTGGGATAATGTTTCAATCTGACTCTGCAAATGACTTCATACTATTTTTAGGTCAATGTGACCTATATATTATGGTTCAGTAATTTTGCCATGAGAATCAGGCACCCATGAGGCACGCTTTCTTTTCTTTTGACAGCTTGTTCAAGTTCACGGGAGGTCTTGGTCTGTTAATTTTTCTGCCTCGGCATAGGTGGGGCTGTTTTATTTATCTCTTGAACCAATGGTTGATTTTCACCAAACTTGCATGGATATATCATTGGGATAATCTTAAAAGCTGATGATTTTGGTGACATTCACCTCATTTTCAAAACAGTTGAAATTTTCATTAAAAGTTAGCCATCTTTTGAGCAAGTGGCTTGATTCCCACCAGACTTCCGTGGATATTCCTTTAGGACAATCCCAAGAGTTGGCTAGGCTTTATTGACGTAGACTCCAGGTAAAAGCCAACGTTAAAGTATTTAATTGTACGAAGTATGTCATAGGGTATAGGCTATTTGCTATCTATAACTTTAACAAGACATTATTAGATTTTCCCATTTATTGCTGGGGATAAAAATGATTTTCTTTCTCCACTGGTCTTTTCTAACTAATACAGAACTAGGAACTGACTTTCAGAATTCAATTTTATCTTGCCATTTTCTTGCTATTGTCTATTAAATCTATTACACAGTTAAAAACTTCAGTGAAGGGGAGGATTCTTGAGATATTGTCATTTTGTTTGTTCGTCTGTGATACCCGCTTCTCCAGTCTTTGGGATGAGACTTTTAACCTAGGTCCCATCTCCATATGACCTCGTTGGTGGTGGGACGTTAGACCCAAGTTCACTCACTCTTTCGTCTGTTTGTCCATCTGTCTGTTTGTCAATTATGAGTTTTGTGTTAAACTTTTTATGAAAAATCTCTAACACACATTAGATTCTTTTCATATTTGGTTCATGATAGCCCTATAGCATAACCTTTGATATAAACCATGTAAGCCCCTGGGTCAGGCCCAAGGCTGGTGCCAGGTGTCAATAATTGGGACATCAGCGTTTTCATTACCTCAAAGTTATGCATTTAACCCTTATTGATTGCTTTATCTCTGTAACTGCATTGAAGATTTCTTTCATATTCTCTTGTTCTAGTTTTTTTTGGCTCATAGTTCTAATATACTTGAATGAAGCTTAATGGTGCATGACTAGGTTTCTTTCATACTAGTTTAGATCACATGGATGCTGCTTCTGACCAAAGGTTAAGGTCACAGACTTAGAAATTTGTACTAGTATAACATTAGCATTGAAGTTTTGTGTTAAAATATGCTTTCATTAGGCAGTGGCAATGGTCAGGGGTATATGTGAATCCCTGCACACTTGGTCTAGTTTTCCCCCCCAAAAAAAGATTTGTCTTGAACCAATGGATAGATATCAGATTTGCATAACTATATCAGTGTGACAGGTTTGAGAAGTTTAGTATTTAGTGACCTAAATGGGCAGATGAAGACATTAGGTTTCCAAAAGTCAAGGTCTTTCTTTGACCTTTGTTTAAGGTCACTGTGATTCTGTCGCCTGTCAACAGTTCAAACCATTTGGCCAATTGAAGCCATATATTTTTAGCTCACCTGTAAAGGTGAGCTTATAGTATAGCCTTGGTCCCTCGTCGTCGTCGGCGTCGTCGTCCACACTTTTAAACATCTTCTCAGAAACCACTGGGTGGATTGAAGCCAAATTTCATATGGAGCCTTAACAGGATGGGGGAACAAAAGTTTATATATTTGGCCCAGGTCACATGACCAAGATGGCCGCCATGCTCATATATGGTAAAAACCCTTCAAAAAACTTCTTCTCCAGAACCAAAAGGCCTATGACCTTGAAACTTGGTATGTAGCATCGGGCATGCGGGCCCATCATAGTTTATACAAATCATGACCTTGCGGTGACCATGACCTAATTTACAGGATGGTCAACTTTGGTACGTTAGGCTTTTATATGGGAAAACGCTTAATCAGTGGATTTCTCAGAAACTATTTAAGTCTAAGGTACAATACTTGGTATACATGGTCAACTAAATGACCAGATGAAGATATTATGTCACTAAAGGTCAAGGTCATTCCGTCGGACCATCCTTCGTCAAGATTTTCAAACATCTTCTCCTCTGAAACCACTGGGCCAATTGAAGCCAAATTTCATATGGAGTCTCAGTGGGATGGGGGAACGAAAGTTTATACCCGGGGTCTGGGTCACATAACCAAGATGGCCGCCATGCCCATATATGGTATAAACCCTTCAAAAATCTTCTTCTATAGAACCAAAAGGCCTATGACCTTGAAACTTGATATGTAGCATCGTGCATGCGGGCCCATCATAGTTTATACAAATCATGACCTTGCGTTGACCTTGACCTAATTTACGGGATGGTCAACTTTGGTACGTTAGGCTTTTATATGGGAAAACGCTTAATCAGTGGATTTCTCAGAAACTATTTAAGTCCAAGGTACAATACTTGGTATACATAGTCGACTAAATGACCAGATGAAGATATTATGTCACTAAAGGTCAAGGTCATTCCGTCAGACCGTCCGTCGTCAAGATTTTCAAACATCTTCTCCTCTGAAACCACTGGGCCGATTGATGCCAAATTTCATATGGAGTCTCAGTGGGATAGGGGAACGAAATTTTATATCCAGGGTCTGGGTCACATTGCCAAAATGGCCGCCATGCCCATATATGGTAAAAACCCTTCAAAAAACTTCTTCTCCAGAACCAAAAGGCCTATGACCTTGAAACTTGGTATGTAGCATTGGGCATGCGGGCCCATCATATTTTATACAAATCATGACCTTGCGTTGACCTTGACCTAATTTACGGCATGGTCAACTTTGGTACGTTAGGCTTTTATATGGGAAAACGCTTAATCAGTGGATTTCTCAGAAACTATTTAAGTCCAAGGTACAATACTTGGTATACATGGTCGACTAAATGACCAGATGAAGATATTATGTCACTAAAGGTCAAGGTCATTCCGTCGGACCATCCGTCGTCAAGATTTTCAAAATCTTCTCCTCTGAAACCACGGGGCCGATTGAAGCCAAATTTCATATGGAGTCTCAGTGGGATGGGGGAACGAAAGTTTATACCCGGGGTCTGGGTCACATGACCAAGATGGCCACCATGTCCATATATGGATCTAGTTATCTTGGCTAAAGGTGGTTTGTCTGTAATATGTCAACATTTTTAAAGGACTTCTCCTCTGAAACTACTGGGCAGATTTCAATTTAATTTCAAATGCAGCCTTCAGGCAAAGCGGGAAACAAAGTTTATATATTCGGTCCACTCACATGACCAAGATGGCCACCATGCCCATATAATGGCAAAAACTTTGAAAAAATCTTCTTCTGGAGAACCACTGGGCCAATTGCCTTGAAACTTGGTATCTAGCAACTGGGACTGTAGTACTACCAATTTTATATAAATTGAGCATATACTGACAGGTGAGCGATCGTTGCCCTTGGGCGACTTGTTAATGAACTTGATTAAATTTGCTGATAACTAGGACAGGCATAAAATCTCGGAGTTCAAAATTTGGCTATATTGTACCTTTTGCATTGGAGTTACTTGCCCTTGTTTGCTTAAAGAGCCCATATCTGACCTAGTCCCGGGTGTAGCAACTATGTTTTTTATCAAATCTTCATCAAACTTGCTGATAATTAAGACAGGCATAAAATCTCACTCAGACAAATTCAAAATTCAGTCATATTGTTCAGTTCGTCATAGAGTTACTTACCCTTGAGTGCTAAGGATGAATGGACTCAGGTGAGCTACTGGACCAGTGGTTCTCTGGTGTATTTTCTAACCTATTTTCTTGTTCTCTTGAATAATTGTAATATTAGTCTATTTCAGACTGTGCTATACAGTAAAGAAGATCTGATGAGCTGAATCTTGATTGGGTGTTAGAAGTCGAGAATCTTGAAGTTTTGCTCCCCCAGTGTTGGATTGTGCTTATTCTTGTCAAATTGGATTATCTTCGAGAAAATTCAGCAATGCCCCTTCCTGTAAAGCTAGTTTCTATATCCAAAGAAAAAAGTCTTCATAAGGGGCTCTTGGCAGTGTTGTCAGCCCTCAGATCAAAATTTAAAGCATAGTAATAGATTTCTCTTCCAGTAATAATGAACTAGCATATGCAAACCCCACAAATTAGCATATGCCAGAAGCAAGGCTCAGAGTTGCCTGGGACCAGTTGTTCAAAACTAATGACATCGTTAGTTAACAAGACAGTTCATTTTCAGGCGTATCGTATTCCAAAATATATTTTCAGGCGTATCGTATTCCAAAATATTTACACTTGCCACTGACTTCCCATAGGTAAACCGTATAGAGCAACTGGCTTCATACACCGATGTATGACTGTTGATCATGTGACGTTATCATCGAGCGACATCTAAGGTACAAACGTCTTGATTGGTCCACGTAATGTTGGATTGAGGCCACGTTATGGTGACGGCTGTTTAACATAATGGCCGAATAGGTTGTTTCTGTCTTTTCTCCGACGCAGATTTCGCATATTCTAAATTGAATTACCACTAAAACAGCACAGGAAGGGTCAAAAAATAAATTGTGAATATAAGAATAAAAATTTGATTTTTCAGCATTCATCGTGTGAAGAAGCCAGTGGTCGTCGCTAAAATTCTACAAGAAGCACTTTGCGCTTCATGAAATTTTAGCTCCTCCCACTGTCTACATCACACGATGAACGCTGAAAAATCAAATTTCAATTCTTAAATACTGCCTTTTTTCGCCAAAAAAATATTAGCACACTTCTATAAATATTATGCTAGAAAAAACTACAAAGCCTAGACTAACAACTTTGTTAAGTTAATGATGCTTTGAACAACTGGGCCCTGAATGTGTGCTGTCTGAATAGAGCTTTCACAGGAGGTGCATTGTATAAAATCCTTGAAATCAACATGTAGTAGGTTTGAGAACAGTGAAGGCTCACTTGAGACAGCATCCACCTGTAGGCTACCCCTGGAGCTTGCTAACATGGGATTTCCAATACATAGGCTCATTTGATTAAAAATGGGGATTACTCATACAGTCACACCTTACAGCTGTTTATTCCACATGAATAAATGGTGGTAATGTGTTGGCACTTCTTCCTGTTGTACAGTTTAAAAATTATAAATACTGAAATACCTCTAATACTAGAAGCATTGATGATAACTGTGTACCATAGGTATCAGCACTGTAGCTGCAGTTCAGATTTTTACATGAAAGTATATCCATATCTCTGTTAAAGCGAAAGCAGTATTATTAGAGATATTTTGGTATGTTTCATAACTTAGTCAGGGCCCAACCTGGGGTGATTTAAAGAAAAAAAAATGGACTCCTTCATATAAAGTTAAAATATCCTACCTTAAGCATACACTACATTCCATTTGTAGTATGGAATTGAGCTGACTGGTGTCGGGTAAAATGTACCGAAAGACTTAAAATGAGCATTCAGCCTTTGTGAGGACAAAAACAAAATTTCTGTTTTACGAGAGAAATGCTGCTTTACCAGTTTTGATTTTTGTGAGCACATTTATTGAATAACCTCAGGATGGGCCCTAATATGAGCCCATGCTTTAAATGGGACAGTATGAAATACAACACACAAGAACACTATGGCATCTCTAAAAGACATGGACCTTGTATCAATTTTGTATCCTTAACCAATCAAATTCTAGAATTTGATACGGTGTCACAGTCAGAGCTTCAGGTCAAAAGTGACATTTTTGGAATGTATCAACTGAAAGATGCATAATGCCCCACAGTGAGATTGATTCAGTGACGGGCATAAATGTTAGAGAAAAAAATGCAAGGGCCTAAACACGGTCTAGACTTCTAGAGATGGCATGGTAAACTGTTGATACTTAATATGAGCCCACTTGTGGGACCAACATACTTTAGTATGAGCCCATATTCTTGGGACAATGCAACCCATTCTTCCAAACAAAAGCAAACAGTACCTCTAAATTGCACAGATTGACATAACTGAATGCCCCTGACTAACTAAAGATGTGTTTTTACAGACATGCATGCTTACTAAATGCCATAGAAATCAACTAAGTCCTTGTTTGGCAGTTATAAAAAGCACATTCAAAATTATGTGCCAGTGTTTGACACTTTTACAGGAAAATGCCTGGGTTCTCTGTTTAGCCCACTACCTGCTATTGATTTTCTACTTCTACACTTGATCTACACAGTAGATCGTATGCTATCTAGATGCAGGAAATTTCAGACCTGCTTCACTCTTCAAACCTTTTCACCCTTCAACCTGTTTCATGCTCTCAAACTTTGTTTACTCGGCTGTATGTACTACCTGGTTCTGTTCACAGGTTGAATTCCAATGCTTCATCAAGTTTATAAGGGTTGTTCATTTAGAAAGGAATTTGATCATGTGGCTTACTCGGTGTAGTAAACGTAGACCACCAGCTGTATATAATACCTTAGTTTCGGTTTAACCCTTTCACTAGTATTCATTTTGATACTAACAGTATTTTCTTGAGAATTCCAAAAACTAAACCACTTCTGCACAGCTATGTATCTTAACTTGGAAGGAAAAGTAAAATGCTGTCACTCAAATAGTGTAAGACTTCAAGGGTCACAACTGCAACCAAAGAAAAGTTTCAAGAAAATTTAAAGGCACTTTTAACATTGGGTTATCTTTTAGAGATTGATTTCTCAAACAGAAGAGGAAAATCGTAGTCCAATGTTTCAGGACTGTAAGGAAACGCAACACAAAGCATTCACGAAAGAAAACCCCAAAAAACTATAACAAAACAAAGGGAGGTAATTTGAAAATAGACCAAATACACAATGGTTTATTTGATAAAAAAGAATATTCGGATGAATTCAGCTGTTTTAACACCTGTATATTGGGGATCATTTTTAAATGCAATTTGCCTTACTATAAAAGAATAGGCAAGTCTTACACAGAAATTTTAAGTTTTTATGTAAAAAGATACTTTTATCAATATATGAAGTCCTGTTATTGCCACCATGTACTGTGTCTACGACTGGACTAAAAAGCATATTCTGTGCTACAAAGTTATTGGATCTGTTAAGTGCTAAGATTCTGAGAAAAGGGAACAGACTTACTGATGTTTAATTGGACATTCACTGTGCAGAAATGCCAATAGCTCACATTTTTTTGGATTTGATGTGTGAGCACTCGCGCAACTTCAGTTGGAGGCCTCTCTCGTGTGAAAATATATTTTTGAATTATAAAGATTGCTATTAAGATTTCTAATAAGTTTCTTTCCCAGCCAGTTTTTTTCTGCCAGAATATGGAAAAAAATAGTGCTGGCATAGAACTCTAAGCTCAGGATTGACAGTTTATGATTGAATGTAGGGATTTTAAAATGTGGATGTCCTTCATAGCTTTAGCCCCTGTTGAGCTCCAGTGGACCTGCTTTGAACATATTCTCACATGAAAATCCACAAACCAAACTTCATTATAGTGGGCAATGTAAACAAAATATTTACACATTTTTCCAGTGGATTTTGTTTGAGCATCAGTGTATCATCAGCCTTTCTTAGATTTATACTACTTGTTCTGCCCTTATCCGAAACCTCACTTCTTGAAGGAAAATTTTGACCAAACTCATCTAAGCAGCAACCTGTATTGCTCCCATGTCTATGTAGGTCATGACTACTGGCATCAGAGAAAATTACAACCCCCCCCCCCCCCCCCCCTCCCCACCACCACCACCACCACCACCACCACCACCACCAAAAGTAAGCTGGGGATGGGGGCGAAGGGACATTGTTTTTGGTACAGATCCTGTAGGTGTTGGCCTCTACATGATAATTTGTCAGCATAGTATCGCTTGAACCAGTGAAAGGATTTTTACCCAACTTGCATGGTTACATCCTTGGGACATGCTTTATAGCTGATTAGGTTTTGGTGACCTTCGTCCCATTTTCAAGGTCAGTCTTGTGTGATCACTTTCAAGGTCATAATCTTGTATGTCTCTTGAACCAGTGGCATCATTTTGTTTTGTCAGCCCTATATCTCTCCAACCAGAAGCTCGATTTTCATTTAACTTGCATGGATATATCACTGGGCTAGGCAAAGAGATGATTAGGTTTTGGTGACGAGGTTTTCCAGGTTGTAGAGTGAAGAATGTTAAATTTTCCATTATCTCTAACCAGTTGGTGGATTTTCACCAGACCTGTATAGGTGTATGATAGAGACATTCTAAAGTTTGAATCAGTTTTTGCAACATTGATCTTATTTTCAAGGTCAAGGAATTGCATCAATTATCAGATTTGCATGGCTTTATCAGTGGGACAAGCCACTAGAGATAGGTTTTGCTGACCTTGACCTCATTTTCAAGGCCAGTAATGTATGTGTGATCATTTTCAAGGTCACAGTCTTGTTTGTGTGATCTCGAGAACCAGTTGATAAATTCTTGTTAAACTTTCATGGATATTTAATCAGGACAAGCTCAAGAACTGATACGATTTTAGTGACCATTACTTGTGTGCAGAATATCCATGGAACCAGTTGGTGGATTTTCACCAAACAGGTGGATATGTCATAGGGACGAGTTCAGGGCTGATTAGATTTTGGTGACCTTGATTCATTTTTCAAGGTCATGGGAGGACTTAGAATTTTAAATTTTCACTAAAAGTATGGCATCTTTTAAACTTATGAGTGGTTTCCACCAGATTTGCATGGATATATCCTAAGGCCAAACCAAAGATGTTACTCAAAGGTCACTTGGTATGGCATAACTGGCCAATGCAATGATGACTTGGCAAATGACATAGTCCCGCAAATAAAATCGCACATGTTGAATGTCCCACAATAAGTCATGATTTTACCTTACAGTTATGAAGAGATGCATACCTGTGTAAAGTGCCGGGCAGCATAGCGCTGTCGGTAGCGTGTATGCCTTGAGAGCCAGAGGTCCTGTGGTTGATACTTGGTCCGGCCACCTACTTTCGTTTCTCCTTCCAATGATTCAAGAAGGGCAGTTGTAACTTACTGGTGGAAGTATGTGCTCTTAGTACAGGTTAACCACATAGGAGGTCTAAGCCTGCCCAAGAATAGTGTGATTAGGCTACCTGCCCATCCTGACCATAGCTGTTTACCGTGGCCGTAAAGCAACACCACTGCTGTGGTCCTGTCGGGGAATTTCTTTTATCTTAAAAAGGGGAATAACAGGATTCAGTATAATCTATCCTTTGTAAGAGTGATGTACACATCAATTAACTAACTACCAAAATCAAGGTCATACGGTTCAAAAGTCAGAAAAATGCCAGAAACAAATGATGTAACAAAGATAATCAAAATGAGATTCACTGCTTCACTGCTCAATTTCAAATCAGTTCGATCATAGATGTGGCAGAAATTGTAATTATCTTTAGCAAAAAATATCCTGGTAAAAAAGAAATAAAAGGGCATCTGTATAATCTACATAATTTCAAATCTATCTAATGGGAACTGTATGGGGACACAAGATTTCCTAACGCACCAATGGATGGAAGCGGGTCATTTCTGTATTCCCATTCAGCTGAAGTCAAGTGTCATCCATAGTGTGCAGATCATTTCATCAGATGATGTGTGGATTGATGATTTTGGTTATACTGCCTTTCCACTGTAGTAGTTGTTCCTTGCTGATGAGAACTGGTGGAGTTTAAGAGGAAATATCGACATGCTCGATAAGAATTGCGCAGCTGTGGCCCTACTTGAACAGACTGATTGGACCACAACTATTCTTCATCATTTGTTTTACACCACTTCATATTTCGTTATAGACCCATTGCTCCATAAATTAAACCATACTTCGTTAGCGGTCAAGGTTTGAATCCCGGTGGAGGCAGAAATCTTTTCAACCATAGAGGGGGCTTCATTGCACAATCCTTTATCACCTTCCCATCTTCCTGATGTGAATGAAATACTGTTGAAAAGGATGTAAAATCGAAAGTCCTCCATCCATTTATTTATACATAAATGCAGTGCTCAGCTTGATATTTCAGGATTACAGAAAGCACTGTATAAGCATTCATCACTATGTAGAATAATTGTGAGGAGTTGCATCATGAGAGAAAACAACTAAGATGGGTGCTTACAGCAGTAATTGATCTTCCTGGCTGTTTGCGTGTGTCCTATAAGGCACTTTTTCTCAAGCATAACTAACCACAATTTCATCATGACATGCTGCAAGATTACACCAGGCGATAATCTTAGTTCAAGGCTCAATTGCAGATGCATACACCAGAACACGCACACAAAATGTGAGCCATAGGGATAAGTTCAGGGTTCGCAGCATATATGTGTATACTGATTTATCAAACACAGTGCAGCCTCTTAATGTTAACCTACACCTCAGTGATGCAGGATAACATCAGAGCTAATATTAAAAGGAAGATCCTCTGGAAAGGCCACAGTTCCAAAGCATAATCCACCCAAGACACTGATAGAAGATCAGATGAGCCGCGACATGAGAAAACAAAGTGGCATGTGCACCTAGTGAAGACTCTGATCGGATTGGACTCTTCACTGTGTGCTTAAAGGGTAGCTAAGGGTATAAGCTAGCTCCATGCAGACAGCAAAGAATCTGATCAGACTGATGCCCAGGCTGATCTGAGTCTTAGCTGGGTGCACTTGCCACTTTGTTGTTGTATCGTGGCTCAGACAAAAACAACACAGTTTTTAGATAACAGACACACACTTGAAACTGAACTGCAACAGAAATCTCATGATAACGTCTAACCTTTACACTCTGCATGATTACACGATAATTCAGTCTTGTTACTTTACACCGTAATTCTGTTGTAATACAGGTTTCGTCTTTAACATGCATTGCGGTGGATTTTCTCAACTACTCTGTAGGATCACAAAATTATCCCTTTTTGGACTGGAAACCCGTCCGGGGGACATATGCAAACAGTGCATACCCAGTTCAGATGCTGCAGAAAGCAGTATCTGATCAGGGTCAACACTTTGCTTACAGGAATTTTTATGCAAAATACAATAAAAAAGAAAACATTCACCAGAAACCCCTTAAAACTAGAAATGGACTCGTCCAAATAATAAGGATGGACAAGTTCACTAGTCAACAATGGAAGACGTATCTTGTGCATGTCTTGAAGCACTGTATCATCAACCAAATCTTATTAATGCCAGCTGCAGGACTACACCCTTACATGCACTGCAGGCTTGCGTCATTCCATGTACACTGGTAATTACACCATACCCTACCTTTTACGTTTGCAGAAGTACAAAACAGGACACAGCACAGGAGATAAATCGGATCTGATACACCCCTGGTTAACTATGTATATATGTTATGAAAAGAAAAGAGCTGTTGCGAAACGAAAAAGAGTTATAGTTACCAAACAACCTGATGACCAGGTGACCAGGTCGTTTGGTAACTACAACTTTTTCGTTTCATAACGTCCTTGAAAATAGTTAACCAGAGGTGGATTATTCACTGCAGGGCAATATTATACTTTAATTCACAGTTAGCAGGATTACAAACACTCAAATGCTATACTTGTACATCTGCATGATTACACAATATCCTAACTACACTTTGGATTATTATACCCTGCCACACTTTAGTGGCAGGGTATTATGACATACCTTCCGGTGTCTGTCCATTCGTCCATCTGTGCTCACCATTTCATAACTTGAGTATTTTTCAAATTTTGCATACCTGTTGTTATTGGAAATTAGTGGTATGGGATTGTCAATGGGCAGAATCTGTCCATTTTGAATAGAGTTCCTGCCCTTCTTTGTGTTGGAAAAATGGTGTCTGGTCTTTTTCCTTTACTGTTTATGATATCTGAATGAAACTTCACAGATATGTTTCACATTAAAGGTTACATATTGTGACAAAGATCCGTCACTCTTAACCTTTCCAGTTTGTGAGTTATCTGCCCTTGATAGGTCTGAAAAGTTGTTTTTGACCTGTAGTTCCTTTATTATATGGAATATCTGAATGAAACTTCACAGATATGTTTCACATCAAAGGTTACTTATTGTGACTAAGAACCGTCATTCTTTCCAGTTCGTGAGTTATCTGCCGTTGATAGGTCTGAAAAATGGTTTTTTTTGTCGAGCCCGCTTGCTGTGAGCGAGACATAGTTGTCACAACTTCAGTCGGTGTATGTTTGTACGTACGTTATGCGTGCGTGTATTTGTTAGTGTGTGCATGCGTGCATCCGTCCGAATTTGTCCGGGCCATAACTTCTACATTTATGGATGGATTTCAAAATAATTTGGCACAATCGTTCTCCTTGATGAGTAGAAGTGCCATTTGAAACATTTGTTTAGGTAGTTTGGTTTAGCCCGCTTGCGGTGAGGGAGACATAGTTGTCACAACTTCAGTTCAGTGTATGTGGGTACGTTAGTGCATGCGTGCATCCCTCCAAATTTGTCTGGGTCATAACTTCTACATTTATGGATGGATTTCAAAAAAAATTGGCACAATTGTTATCCTTGATGAGTAGAAGTGTCATTTGAAACATTTGTTCAGGTATTTATGTCGAGGCCGCTTGCGACGAGCGAGACGTCACAACTTCAGTCCAGTGTATGTGTGTACATACGTTAGTGCATGCATGCGTGTGTGCATCCGCCTGTATTTGTCCAGGCCATAACCATACATTTTTGGATGGATTTCAGAATAATATGGCACAATTGTTCTCCTTGATGAGTAGAAGTGCCATTTGAAACATTTGTTCAGGTAGGTCCAAGGTCAAGGTCACACTTGAAGGTCAAATGATAAAATGGTCATAAATTGAGCTTGTCCGGGCCATAACTTCTATATTTATGGATGGATTTCAAAATAATTGGGCACAATTGTTTTCTTTGATGAAGAAGTGCTATTTGAAACATTTGTTCAGGTAGGTCCAAGGTCAAGGTCACACTTGAAGGTCAAATGATAAAATGGTCATAAATTGAGCTTGGTCTGGGCCATAACCTATACATTTATGGATGGATTTCAAAATAATTTGGAACAATTGTTCTTGATGAGTAGAAGTGCCGTTTGAAACATTTGATCAGGAAGGTCAAAGTCACACTTGAAGATCAAATGATAAAATTATCATACATTGAGCTTGTCCGGGCTACTGCAGCTACCTTTATGCATGGATTTCAAAATATTTAGGCACAATTGTTCTCCTTGATGAGTAGTAGTGCCATTTGAAACATTTGTTCAGTTAAGTCCAAGGTCAAGGTCACACTTGAATGTCAAATAAAGTGGTCGTAAATAGAGCCTGTCCAGGCTATATCCTACATTTACAGATTGATTTCAAAACAGTTTGGCACAAATATTCTTTAGTAGAAGTGTCATGTGAAAGTTATTCAGGTTGGTATAAGGTCAAGGTAGCACTTGAAGGTCAAATGATAAAACTATCATAAGTAGAGCTTTTCCAAGCAGTTACTTCTTCATTTATGCATGGATTTTAGAATAGTTTGGCACAATTTATCTCCTTGATGAGTAGAAATGTTTGTTAGGTTGGTCCAAGGTCAAGGACACTTGAAGGTCAAATGGTCAAAAATTGAACTTGTCATGGTCATTTGTTCTACTTGTTTTCCATAATGGAAAATTTAAAAAAGAAATATTCTGTATAAGCATGATATTGTTTGGCTTCTTTCTAGATTGAAGCAGTTGGTTTTGGCATACTTATAGGTCACTAAAGCAAATAGTGGGCTCGACAAGTTGTCCCTGGACAACCATTCTAGTTACCTGTAGTTCTTTTACTATATGAAATATCTTAATGAAACTACACAGATATGTTGAACATCAAAGTGACTACGAACTGTTACTCTGACTTCACTAGTTCATTAGTTATACGCCCTTGATAGATGTGAAAAATGGTTTTTGACCTGTAGTTCCTCTACTATATTGAATATCAGAATGTAACTTCACAAATATGTTTTACACCATAGAATAAGAAACGGAGTCATTCAGCTCGAAGAAAATTTTTGACAGCCTGATCTCAATATACACTGGTCAGAATGCCCCACATTGTTAGAAATCTCACAGGACTGCTCATGTATGAGTGGTTTATATTAATATCTATTTACAATAAGGACGTCGTATCTCTTCTTTCCCATTTCTGCGGCTATTTAGCTATTATATATTTCAAAATATGGGTTACGATGCCTAGCAGTGGCGGGGTATCCTGTGGTGCTTTAATCATCTGCAGGATTGCTCCTAATCAATGTGTGTGGATCATATCATGCCTCACCACATTGCAAGATTTTAATATTGAAATATTAACATTAAAACAGACATGTGGGATGGCTGCAGGGCTTTTCAGTATCATGCATTTCTGAATTGCAAAATACAGTATTTTATTATGCTAAATGTCTTAAAATACTGATAACAAGGGTTTTGATTTGACAAATATTTACACTATTAGCTCCCAGAGAGGACTCAGTAATGACTCCTTTTCCATCATTTGTCCATAAACTTTTTTGTTTAAATGAATTCTCCTCATGAATAACTTGTCAGATTTTGACCAAATTTGGTAAGACCCATTATTATGTAGATGACGATGTAACTTCAGCATATTTTATCAATGGTTGTTTTAACCACTTTCCCAATTTATTCATTTAATACAGATGTTCACAAAATATCTGAACTGCTTAAGCAAGGATATTTGTATTTGACATAGTTACAGATCTATTAAGGTGAAGATGACCTGATTACTTTAAAGAGCATATTCTGTAAATTTTATACCTTATCCTACCTAGACACTTGTATGGGAACAAGATGTAAACAAAATATCCGAACAACCTAAAATAACTTGAAAATATTTCATTAACCTGTTGACCATTAGTTATATCGATTTTCTGGATTCAGGGATGAACTCTTGGTTATTTGCAAGACAGAAGCTACATTTAGTGGATCTTCTTGATACTTCTACACAATATTGATTTGCATTATACAGACACATTTGAATTTTAGAAAACCACACCACTACAGAGTTTTGACCCCTTCAAATTTCAAGGAACTTAAACAAAAAGGCTCAGAATGCATCAAATTTTCAAACCATCTGCACATTCATCAAAACGACTTTACTGAAAATCAACTGCAAATTTTCCAGGTCAGCAATGTCTCAGCATCTAAGCCTGAAACCTTATAATCAGTGCATACACCATACTTCTTGATGTCAAGCTAGCCTAGTTTTCAAAGTTGGTCATCTGTCTTGGCTTCCATAAGCCTGGGGCCTTTCAAAATTAGTCAGTGGATGCAGAAAACCATATCAGGTCAAGTATCTCAGAACTTTTGTCATTTGCAAAAATAAATACCATGTCAAGTTTTTAGCTTATGGTTTGTCAAAGCTCATCAATACTTACCTCTCAAAAATACTTACCTCTCAAAACTAGGTAAGAGGGGTCCATATTCATGAAAATGGACCCCATATAAAATTTGTGAGGAAGGCATTGAATCTCAGCTTCTGTAAAGCCTTGAGTCTTTCAAATAAAAAGGATAAGCGGTAGTGTAGTGGATAACACACTGGACTACCGATCCAGCGGTTGCAAGATCGATCCCCCGCATCTTCGGTCCTTCGGATGAGACTTTAAACCAAGGTCCCGTCGATATGTGACCTTGGTGGTAGTGGGACGTTAAACCCGAGTTCACTCATCAATACAATGCACCAAACCATTCCAGGTCTTTGCAACATAACAGACAGTAATGACCTACTTCTGTGAAAAAGACACGATGCCAAGTTTTCAAGGTCAGTCAAGTGTCAGCTTTTATAGCTCTGGCTTTTCAAATTCATCACTACAGGCGCTGAACAGCTCCAGGTCAGCTCTTAGAAAACTAGGTCACATTGATTTATTTTTGTGAAAATCAACATTATACCAGCTCAGCCCTGTAGCTTAGCATTTTTTAGCTCAGGCCTTTCAGCCTTCATCAGTGTATGCACCAAAATATTCACTTCCCACTCAGACCACAGTGAAATGGACAACATATCAAGTTTTAGAAATCTGCCCTGTATCTCTTTCCCGCTGAATCTCAGGCCTTTCAACTTTGTTACATAATATTGTGACTGGTCAGGGAATCTGTTTCAGTAATTAATTATGTGCTCAGAGGACTCCCTTGAGCCTCTTGGAGGAAAATGTTTCAGTAGTTGTGAGCTCATAGGAATGACTTGGGCCTGTTAGTGCCTCTTGAAGCTTGCTTCAGAGTTTTTAAGTCTTCATACTGTTTATCAGATACCAATGCACTACTCTCCTAGTATTAGTTTAATGGAATGTTATTGATATATTTCTGTGTTTAGAGGGGTGAACTAAGTTGTTTGTGTACTAAGTTTTGTTGCATTTCTTGAATGTCCCAACATGGTCATCCAATATAAAAAGATGGGCAATGATCAGGAACAAGAGCTTATCACACACAGCTACCAAGTACCTCTATAGGCTTTGTATTTCTGGTCTTTGGGCAAAGTCTTATTTCACAGGTCAAAGAGATTAAAGGTTTACTGTTAGCCAGCAAAATCTCTAGGCTCATTAAGATGTACTACTTGCCTAATTACAAAAGTTCATACTGCTGTATATCTGAGTCTCTTCATGAGAAAACTTGTCTACAGGGTATCCGACCCCGTAAGACACAAACTAGCCTGCTCAGACACAGAGACTAGTCAAAGGCTTGTAATTTTAAATGAAGAAACTACAGAGATTACACTATCTATGCAGTGAACAACAAAGGCGCTGATCAGTCTGCACGGATGCGCAGTTGATCTGTGCCTTTTTTGTTTGCATATGCAAAAAGCAGGTTTTCTTATGAGAAATTACTTCAAAGGGGATGCTATAAAATAGCCATCTTATCTCATCTTAATGACTTGACACATTCCTGACTGACCGCTGTGCTTTGATATAATTAGCTAAGGTTTTAAAGGAGTCTGGAGAAACTGACCAACAGCGAACTTTTTGCCCAAAGACCTGAAATTATACCTCAAAGCTCTGTGTGATGTGCTACTTGTCAGGAATTAATGCATTCAAATCCCACATGCCACTCTTAAAACCAAAAGGGAAAGAAGCACAACTCACAAAAGTTTACGAAAGACATGCACAGCATACCCAATGAGCAGCTCTTTCCCAATCAGGTGGTCATTCAGGTGCCCTAACTAAAAACAGCTACAACATCTATTTTAACTCACCCGAAAACGCAGTGCTCATAGTGCTTTTGGGATACCATGATGTCCCTTGTCCATTGCGAGATGTCCGTCAACTTTTGCTTGTGTATACTCTATAGGGCATGGTTTTAATTCCAATCTTTATGAAACTTTGTCCATGTTTATCTCCATAAAATCTAGGTCAAGTTGGAAACTGGGTCATGTCTGGTCAACAACTAAGTCACCAGGTCAAATCTTAGAAAAACCTAGTGTACACTTTAGAAGGCACGGTTTTAATCAAATCTTCATGAAACTTAATGGTTATCTTTATGAAATGGGTCATGGCGCCCCAAAACTAGGACACTATCTCAGGTCATAGAAAAACCCTGCATACACTCTAGAGGGCACAGTTTTGATTCCAGTCTTATGAAACCATCAGAATATTAATCTCCAGTAAACCTAGGCCAAACTGAAACTTAGTCATATCCGGAAAAACACTAGGCCACTAAGTCAAATCTTAGAAAAACCTTTTGTACACTCAAGAGAGCACATTTTTGATCAACTGAAACTGTGCCAGGATGTTAATCTCCATAAAATCTAGGGCTGTTAAAAATGGGTTGTGTGCCAAAAACTAGGTCACTAGGTCAAATCTTAGAAAAACTTGTGTACACTCTGAAGTTTAATGAAATTTCATAAGGATGTTTATCTCCATAAAGCTAAGCCAAGTTTGGAACTGGGTCATGTCAGGTCAAAAACTAGGTCAGTTCTTAGACAAACCTTTGAACACTCTAGAGGGCACAGTTTTGATCCAATCTTCATGAAACTTTGTCAGAATGTTTATCTCTATAAAATCTAAAGGACTAAAAGCAAAGTCAAAAATGGGTCATGTCGGGGCAAAAACTAGGTCACTGGCTCAAACTTAGAAAAAGATGTACACTCCAGAGGGCACAGTTTTGATTCAATCTTTATGAGACTTTGTCAGAATGTTTATTTCCATAAAATTCAGTCAAAGTTTGGAACTTGGTCATGTTTAGTCAAAATCTAGCACACAAGGTCAAATCTTAGAAAAACCTTGAATACACACTAGAGAGAAAAACCTTGCATACACTCTAGAGGGCACAGTTTTAATTTCAGTCTTTATAAAACTTTGTCAGAATGTTAATCTCCAGTAAGTCTAGGCCAAGTATGAAAGGTCAAAAACTAGGTCACTTGAGCAAATCTTAGATAAACCTTGTATACAGCCTTGATGGCACAGTTTTGATCAAATCTTCATGAAAGTTTGTCAGAATGTTCATCTCTGGGAAATCTAGGCCAAGTTTGAAACTGGGTCATGTCAGGTCAAAAACTAAGTCACTAGGTTAAATCTTAGAAAAACTGTGTGTACCCAATAGAGGCTTCAGTTTCCATTGAATTTTTGTAAAACTTTGTCAATGTTTGTTTGAATAATATCTAGCTTAAGTTTGGATATGGATCATGTTGGTTCAAAAACTAGGTCACTAGGTGGATTTGCTGACTGCAATGAAACTGTATGTAGCATTGGGGACTCAGGGGCCCAGCATACTATCTTCAAATTATGAAAGAGCAAACTCTGGTTAAACGTCCCTCCAACATCTAGGTCATATGGAAACGGGACCTTGGCTTGTTTTATCCAAAACTCTGGAGAAGCGGGGGATCAATCTTGCAACCCCCGGGTTGGTAATCCACTACACTATCACCGCTTCTTTCAAATTATGACTCTGGGTTGACGACCTATTTCATGCCAAGCTCAGTAAGATTACTTGAACATTCTTGATTCACATGATACTCAGGTGGCCGATTCAGGTCCACCATGGTCCTCTTGTAACCTAATTTATATACAAAAAAGAAAGCAGATAGGGCAGTTATTCAGATTACCAGTCTGCTAGAGACCATAGACAAGCAGACACAACAGCATACGTCACAGAGGAACCACAACAGATGTACTGCCTTGGAACAGTCAGCAAAAGAATACTGAGGGGCTTAAACATGGTTTACTGGATCCAAACCTCACCCTCTACTTCTGTAGTGGTTTGAAACATTTAGTTCGCTGTTTGGTTTGCATGAAGGTTTCCTAACCCATCAATGAATCATCACAAGAAACACATCTCTGATAAGACTTACCATGAATCAGAGATGAGGACTCCAGAGAAACAACATATTGTGACACCTTGAGATTCCAAAGGTGTCAAATACATGTACCACCACTGAAATACAGGAGCAGAAGAAACCATCAGTTGAACCACAACAGACAGGGCAAGCTCCGACCCCAACCAGCTAAATATAATAGCTCTATGTTGAGCCCATCATTGAGTCTGATGCCTGACCAACCTGCATGCAATTAAAGGGAGAAGCAAAGTTATTAACCATGATTGGGTTAACCACTAAACATGCAGACTACAGCATTACATTTATGTTACAGCCAATACATTTGTAACATATGATGATTTTTCTGAACTGATCAGAAAAATCAGACCTACTTACAATTAGCCTGTTACTCTTGCAAGGTGTATAACTCACTTTATACTGGTGTTTGCATGTTGTCTATTCTGTACCACTGAAATGAGGGTTTTCGTAGATGTTAGTAACAGTATTACACTCCATATTGGCTTTACTTTTCCTGTGTCTTTTAATTTTGTCCTTAACCCTTTTTAGACCGGATACCCGTTTTGGGGGACATTATGCAAACAGTGCAGACCCAGTTCAGACGCCGCAAAACGCGGCGTCTGATCAGGGCCTACATTGTTTGCTTACAGGAATTTCTATGCAAAGTACAATAAAAGTGAAAATATTCACCAGAAACCCCTAAAACTAGAAATGGGATTATCTGCATGATAAGAATGGACAAGTCCACTGGTCAAAAAAGGGTTAAATGGTGAAGATGTGGCTCTTTTCCAGGTTATTGCATTGCAAGGCATGATGTCACTGGGAATGGTAAAAAAAGTTGCAGAAGACAAATGACCCCTATACATGCTTGGATGGTTTCTAAAGACAAGGGATCCTTTAATACTTAATAGTCAACATGTAAGCAGCTATCACGGTAAGTAGATACCAAGGTAAGTATTAAATCTTTTTAAAACCCATATGACACTGTAGCATTTTCTATGCTACATTGATAAAATCATTTGTGAACACTGCTAGTAATCTCTCGGTAGTAGTAGTTTGAATAGTCTTGTGTTTGTTTTCCTGTATTTGATTTTCTATTTTTGCCCATTTATCTATCTGCAGGCTCCTGTTGACCCCTCCCAGTTGCTGAAGGCCCTACATCCTCTGCTAGGACAGAAAGGAGAGATCAAGGGACCTACTGAGGCTGTTAGAATCGCAAGGTAAGCTTTACTTCAAGCTTTTAACTTTAACCAAGTATGATAGGCTGTAGCTGGCCAGCAGTGACTGTCTTTGTGGGACTGGTGCCATCTGTTTTTGTGGAGAAAAACCCTACATGTCTTTATAGCATGTAGCTGAGTTGTATCCAAGTTGGAAGCAAAAGTTGCAAGTCCTGTAGTATTTACATTGTTAGCTTGCCTTTACACCTTTGTGTGAATTTTTAATAACGCTTATTTTCACAAATATTTAATAATGTGAAAGGAAATATTTATGAAGTTATTTTGTGATTTTCATCATGATTTGATTCACTGACGAAGGCTATATCAAATTTCCGGAACTTTATTTTCACAAATGCATCTTGTAATAGCTAATGCAAAAAGTAAAACTGTTACAGATCAGAGCTTTAGATAAGAGGGAGTATTTACACGCCTGGTAAACTATCACAGGTACCTCCGCCGGAGGTACCGATAAAAAGTTGTGACAGGCACCTGGAGCTGCCTGTGACTGTCCAAAAAATGACAACAAACGGTAGAAATTCCTCTTTTTTGACAAAATATAAAATAACCAGGGAGTTTATTAAAAATCAAAAAGTGCTATTCGACCCTTATAGACATAAAGTTTTGTCACACATTATATCCCCCTGAACTTTCCATATTAACCAAAGATACGACTTTTGAAGTGGCTTTGATGTCAGTCCACAGTACTCAAACATAAAGAATTCGGCCGTTTTTGGTCTTAAATGCAGTGATCTTGCATACGAATCTGTTTTTCTCGGCACTCTGGTGTTAAGGTAACCTCCTTGCTCAAATATAAATGTCGATTGACTACAAATAAGGCTTGATTTTTCAAAACAACAGCTGGAGGTGCCTGCAATGGTGTGGAGGTGCCTGTGATGTAAGCAAATATAGTGAAAATCTGAAT
This sequence comes from Ctena decussata, assembly GCA_963989385.1. Taxonomy (NCBI): domain Eukaryota; kingdom Metazoa; phylum Mollusca; class Bivalvia; order Lucinida; family Lucinidae; genus Ctena; species Ctena decussata. Next base: position 8,527,409 of record OZ022498.1, read on the forward strand.
AGTTATTGTAGCTGAAAATATTGACATCTTCTCTAAACCACTGCCTGGAAAGAATCGTTCATTCAACGTCCCATTAAGCTATCATAATGCGTATATCATAAAATTCCATGTTAAAATTTCTAAAACACCATCTCAAAGAGTTATTGCCCAATTTGTTTCCGCTTCTGTTAGTCAAACATTGACGAATTTCACATAGTTGCTGAAAATTAACTGCCTAATTCAGTGTTAGAATCGTTATAAAATGTGCGCTTAAATAAGAGTCAACATTTTGTGACTGGTGATGACTGTGATCGGGAGGTGCTGGCTGTGAGTCATTCCAACTTGTCAGAAATTGTCGAGGTCACACGTCATGCCAGCTACACGTATGGTGTGTCAAATTGTCAAAATTGCCGATACCCGTCAACAGGAATACACGTACAGGTATCTATAGTGTTGATCCTTTTGGTATCTCATATATGTCGCTCGGAAGTGTCGTATGAAGCTCGCTGTATGTGTTAACTTTGTGGTAACTGGAGTGATAGGTACTACAAGTGATTCAGTCTAGGTAGTTTTGAATTGTTGGCGCTAGAATTAAATACATCCGTAAGGCCTACAGATTACATCATCGGCAGGTGACATTTCTCAATATTACACCGTTTAGTATATTGAAGTGATCGGAATCTCACTGTAAATAACGTGTAATTCAAAGTCTCCGAACAGCCACTGCATCAAATTTGGTAACAAAAAAGCACTTTTACTACATAAAAGTCATCTTCTGAAACGTTGTTTTTTGCAAACGTTTCGAGTAGCTAGCATGGCGTGTGACCTCGGCAATTTCTAGCGATTAAGAATGACTAACAGGCAGTCATCACCATTCACAAAAACGCTGCCTCTTATTTAAGCGCATTTCATAACTATTCTAACACTGAATTAGGCAGTAAATTTTCAACAGCTACGTACAACTCGTCAATGTTTGACTAACAGATATGGAAATAAAACGGACAATTACTCTTTGAGATGATCTGCTTTGGATTTTGGATTTCTGTTGTGAAGCATCAATGTTACGTGTTCTTATGTCCGCTTGTCAGTAGTCTTCTGGCAGTAAGGTCCTGTACAGCTGCCCACTTTGCTTTCTGGTTACTTTTTTAATTTAAAATATAAAATAGGAAAACAGAAGTTAGCGTTGTTTTCATTTGGGGTAGTTGAATTTCCACCTGCCTGTGAAACAGCTCTTTATTCGGTTTACCATGCATGCTTTTTGTGAACTATTGTCAACGTATACTTACTTCCATCTTGGTTTTGAGAGCAGGATGTAGAATCTGATTGTATAAGTTCATGATCATTGTCTGTCGTTTTAACAAAACTATGCTTGATATTCGCATTATGATAGATTAAATTGCGACGTTGAATGAACGATTCTTTCAAGGCAGTGGTCTAGAGATGAAGAATATCAATATTTGCAACCGCTATAAATCTTCAGATTTTCGCTATATTTTCTTACATCACAGGCACCTCCATTCCATCACAGGCACCTCCAGTTGTTTTTTTTACCGATCCAGCCTTATTTGGAGTTTATCGGCATTTATATTTGGGCAAGGAGGTTTACTTTACGTCAGTGTATCCAGATCAACAGATTCTTATGCAAGAAAAGTGCATTTAGGACCTAAAACAACCGATTTGTTCTTGTTTTGACTACTTTCGACTGTCCTTAAAGCCACTTCAAAAGTCATATCTTCTGTATATATGTAAAGTTCCCGGGGATATACTGTGTGACAAAACTTAATGTATATAAGGGTCGAATAGCATTCTTTGATTTTCAATAAACTCCCCGGTTATAATGTATTTTATCAAAAATGACGAATACCTACCGTTTTTTGTTTATTTTTGGTCCGTCACAGGTAGCTCCGGATGCCTGTCACAACATTTTATCGGTACCTCCGCGGAGGTACCTGTGATAGTTTACCAGGCGTGATTTAGTGATAATTAGGGATAAGTTTTGTCAATTCTGCATAAAAACATATGTTGTGACCCCACATCTGAACTGTCTCGACGAGACAGTTCAGATGAGGGGTCACAACATATGCTTTTAATGAGAAATAAAAAAAATTATCCCTCAATTATCATCAAATACTCCCCTTATCTAGAGCTCTGTACAGATATTAATCATTTAGTGAATTTGCCAAGAATAAAATACATGTATCAGAGATCCTGTTTTATGGAGATTTATGAGAATTACTCTTTTAATAAAAACACATTAAAGGTAGGTTCCTGGCCTAGCGATAACAATTATGTTCACAAAATAATTTTGTCTTTTTCTGGGTAGTATTGAATTTTCTTATTTTTCTGAAACTGTTGCTACTGAGAAAATTGTCAGATGTTGTAGAAAATAGTCGTTTTCCCTTTGGTTGATTTTCTTTCGTTGGAATTCCAGTTCTAAAAATAAATATGTATATATGTCTATAAGTCCGCAGTTTCTGATGTCATTTGCCAAGGGTTAATTTTCTCTTGCCGTGAGCTCTTCCAGAGGTCCTGGCATGGCCAATGGGTTAAAACTATCCCGAAATGCAATGCAGCATGACGTCAGCTATGTTATCTATTTTTGGCGCGAACTAAAAATAGCGCTAACTGGTGTGCGAAGCAGAGTTAGGAAATCCCTTGCAAAACGACTTTACTACGATTTTTTGATTTACACTTTTTAGTGAAACTTATTCATTTCCTCTATATAAGTGCTTTCCAACAACTTGGATAAAAAATCATCAAAATTATGATGCATTCCAAAGTACAGGAACCTACCTTTAAGGTGAATGGGTACACTTTCGCCATTTTCATTTTTATACTGTCTCAATTTGGAAGGGTTGCGATGTCCAGGAAAGCAAACAGAAAGTCACAGAAGTTGTTTCCCTTTGTAAAAATGGCAGAAAATTATGCAAGTATACCTATGCCATCTAGGTCATTATGAGGGGATACAAGATAGGCTTTTCTCAGAATAATTCTCAAAACCCTTCCTCATCTGTGTCTGTGATGTATATTTTCTTAATTTTATTGGGAAGCACTTTAATAATAGAAACTCTTCATTATCATTTCAGTTTAATGAAAGATGTAGCGCAGCTTGTGAGCAGATGTTTGAGAAGCACTTTAATAGAAACTATTCATTATCATTTCAGTTTAATGAAAGATGCAGCGAAGCTTGTGAGTAGATGTATCTATATCAACATACTGAAGATTACAGAAGACAATGAGACTTTGGACAAGTGAGTGAATCATATCTTATCACCATATTATTCCTACTAAAATTCCTAAACTTTGTCTTTCATGAAAGGGAGATGTTATAGGTAACATAAGCCTTACCCAAAATGCTTCAACAAAGTATGGTTAAAGATTAAGAGCTGCACTTTATCATTATTATTATGTCCCCCCACCTAAGGTGAGGGGGGACATATTGTTTTCAGTGCGATCCCGTCGGCGTGACAGATTCTTGTATGCACAATATCTCTTGAACCAATGGATGGAATTTCACCAAACTTGCATGGATATATCATTGGGACAAGCTTGTGAGCTGATTAGATTTTGGTGACCTTGACCTCATTTTCAAGGTCACAGGAGGACTTAGATGACAATTTCTTATATGCGCGATATCTCTTGAACCATTGGATGGAATTTCACCAAACTTGCATGGATACATCATTGGGACAAGTGTAAGAGCTGATTAGATTTTGGTGACCTTGACCTCATTTTCAAGGTCACTGTGACCTTGATCTCATTTTCAAGGTCACTGGATGACTTAGATGACAATTGAGCTGATTAGATTTTGGTGACCTTGACCTCATTTTTAAGGTCACAGGAAGACTTAGATGACAATTTCTTGTATGCGCGATATCTCTTGAACCATTGGATGGAATTTCACCAAACTTGTATGGATACATCATTGGGACAAGTGTAAGAGCTGATTAGATTTTGGTGACCTTGACCTGATTTACAAGGTCACTGGATGACTTAGATGACAATTTTTTGTACCCAATTTCTTGTATGCGCGATATATCTTGAACCAATGGATGGAATTTCACCAAACTTGCATGGATATATCATTGGCACAGGTGTAAGAGCTGATTAGATTTTGGTGACCTTGATCTCATTTTCAAGGTCACTGGATGACTTAGATGACAATTTCTTGTATCCACTACATCTCCTGAACCAATGGATGGAATTTCACAAAACTTGCATGGATACATTATTGGGACAAGTTTTTGAGCTGATTAGATTTTGGTGACCTTGACTTCATTTTCAAGGTCACTAGAGGACTTTGATGACAGTTTCTTGTACCCACTATATTTCCTGAACCAATGGATGGAATTTCACCAAACTTTTCTGGATACATGATTGGGATAAGTTTATGAGCTGTTTAGATTTTGGTGACCTTGACCTTATTTTAAAGGTCACTGGAGGACTAACATGGCAATTTCTTGTTACAACAATATCTCCTGAACCAATGGATGGAATTTCGCCAAACTTTCGTGGATACATGATTTGGACAAGTTCAAGAGCTGAACAAAATGTTGGTGACCTTGACCTCATTTTCAAGGTCACAAGAGGATTTAGATATGTGAAAATTTCACTAAAATTGATGTATCTCCTTAGCCTTTGGCTTGATTTCCACTTTACTTTCATAGATATACCTATGGGACAGTCTCAAGAGTGTACTGTGTTTTGATGACCTTGACCCCATTTTCAAGGTCAAAAGCTATCTTACAAATGTGTATTTTTCTCTCTTAAAAATGAGATATCTTGAATCAACGGATGGATATTCATCAGACTTGCATGAATGTGTCGCTGTGACAGGTTTAAGACATGTTTAGTAGTTGGTGACCTTGACCCATTTTTGTCTCGCCTGCGAAGCAGAGGCGAGACATATGTATTGCTTTTCCGGTGTCGTCGTCGTCGTCGGCGGCGTAAACTTTGTCGATGTTTGGTGTTTAGGTCATTTTCTCAGAAACTATATGGGCTAGAGCCATGAAACTTGGGTCATGCATACATCTGGAAGAGTACAGCTGAAAGCCATCATCAATGTTGAGTCTTGACCTAGATTTTACGGTTGACTGACTTCGCAATTTTTTGTCAAGTTTTCGGGTTTAGGTCATTTTCTTAGAAACTTTAAGGGCTAGAGCCATGAAACTTGGGTCGTGCCTACATCTGGAAGAGTACAGCTGAAAGCAATCATCACTATTGAGTCTTGACCTACATTTTACGGTTGACTGACTTAGCAATTTTTTTGTTGAGTTTTCGGGTTTAGGTCATTTTTTCAGAAACTATAAGGTCTAGAGCCATGAAACTTGGGTCATGCATACATCTGGAAGAGTAGATCTCAAAATCATCATCAATATTGAGTCTTGACCTAGATTTTACGGTTGACTGACTTTGCAGTTTTTTGTCAAGTTTTCGGGTCTAGGTCATTTTCTCAGAAACTAAAGGCGCTAAGGCCATGAAACTTGGTTCATTCGTACATCTGGAAGAGTGAATGTCAAAACCATCATCAATGTTGAGTCTTGACCTACATTTTATGGTTGACTGACTTTGCAATTTTTTGTCAAGTTTTTGCATTTAGGTCATTTTGTCAGAAACTATAAGGGCTAGAGCCATGAAACTTGGTTCATGCATACATCTCGAAGAGTAAATTTCAAAGCCATCATTAAGATCAAGTCTTGACCTACATTTTACGGTTGACTGACTTTGCAATTTTTTTGTCAAGCTTTGCAATATTTTTGTCAAGCTTTAGGTCTTTCTCAGAAACTTTAATGGCTAGAGCCATGATACTTGGTTCATGCATTCATCTGGAAGAGAACTCAAGTCATCATCAATATTGAGTCTTTACCAACATTTTGTGGTTGACTGACTTTGCAGGTTTTTGTCAAGTTTTCTCAGAAACTGTTAGGGCTAGTAGAGCCAAGAAACTTGGTTCATGCATACATCTTTGCTGATTTAGCTCTGTTTTGTGACAAAGCGCCAGCAGGCGAGACACCGCATTCCGCGGAATTCTTGTTGAAGGACATAGTCTTCTATGTAGGATATCTTTAGAACCAGCGGAATGATTTTGTCCAAACTTGCATAGATATTTTATTTGTACAGGCTTTTTATGCGCCCGTTTTGAAAAAACGGACGTATTATGTCATGGCGCTGTCCGTCCGTCCGTCTGTCCGTCCGTAAACATTCTTGTGCGCGCCATAACTCATTAACCGTTCAGGATATATTCATGATATTTGGTAGGAATATATATTAGGTTGGGGGAATGTGTCGCGTACAGAAGTGGTTGCTCCCCTTTCCTTAGTTTCCAAGTTATGCCCCTTTGATTGATTTTTTCCCTGCAAGTCTTGTGCGCGCCATAACTAGATAACCGTTTGGGATAACTTTATGAAACTTCATAGCAATGTGTATGAGGACCCAATGATGTGTCGCGTACAACAATGGCTGCTCTCCCCTTCTTCATTTTAGAGTTACACCCCTTTCATTAGTTCTTGTTGACTATTTTTGTGTATACTAACCTTGTGCATACCTTAACTTGGTAACCATTTGGAATATCATGATGAAACTTTATAACAATGTGCATGATCACAAGACAGTGTGTCACATATAAGAATGGTTGCTCCCCCTTTCTAAATTTTGGAGTGACCTCCCTTTGATTAGTATATTTTAGGCGTTTCTCATTCACTCCATATCTCCTTAAACTTTTGAAATATTAGAATGAAACTTTGTAGGAATGTGTATAATAATGAGGCAATGTATGATGAGCAAGAACCACAACTCTGGCTTACGTACTGAATTACCTGCCCTTGCATAAATATCCTATTTCCTCTGTAACATTTCAACTGTTTAAGATATTGTAGTGATGCCAAGGGAGTGTCATACAACCAAGAATGCTATATCTAGTATATTTAGTTTATCTCCCTTGACTCGATATACTTATGTTGAATAGTTGAATTCATTTATTATAGTTTGTCTGTCTGTCTATCGTTTTGTAAACAGTCTTGTTCATTCTGTAACTCCTTTATGACATTTAAACGGGCGTATTATGCGCCGCTTGCGAAGCCCTTGTTATTCATTAGAGGGGATGGGAAATGGGCAGGTGGGGGGACATCAGTTTTTCTCTGAAAAACATTTCTAGTTGCTATGATAGTATCATGAAATTCCTTGTGGACCATTACATGTAGGTAACATATGACCATGTATGTATAAATATGCATTCAGTGTCTATAGTATCGGAGGCTTTTCATCAAGCTCACTTGCAGTGAGTTAAACATGGTCTGAGTGTATCTGTCTAACTATACTTAGTACATTTAAAAACGCAACAGTTTTGGATTTACATTTTGGCATAATGGATAATATTTTGACCAAAAATAGCATGTAAATATATGTCAGGCAACTGTACCTTTATGTTTTGGCATAAAATATCCTCACATGTACTCGTAGTGCAGTGGATAATCACTCGGGTATGAAAATCAAGATTTGCTCGTGCGCGTATCATGTAAACACTTACAAACATTCGGTCAACGCTACTGGATAGTCCGTAGATCAGCAATAAGGAAAAACAACAAACAAATTGCAACAAACAAAAATTTTTTGTCATGATTAATGCTTAAAAAATCACCTCCAGATTGCCAGTTCATAAAGTCTCAAACTAAGAGCTTTTGGGATGGTTAAGATGCCATATGGCCACATCTTTTAGACAGTAGGTGCCCTTTCTACTGACCAGTACCCTTAAAGATCGATATAAACCGGTTGAGTCAAGAGAATGCGTCCATAGACAAGACAGATCTATCATTGTCATTTATTACAACTCGTGTGCTTTCGACACGCTGATGCTGTCTAGCAGACATTTGGGACTCGCGCGAATGTTTCTCTTTGGTAAGCGGAAAGAAATTTGGAGAAGTGAAAAGTTTTAGGAGTTTTAAACTTTTATGCCCTTTGCCAAAAACTTGTGATGCATTTCTTTTTATGGACGGTATACAATTGCAATATCGGCGTTAAACATTTTGAAGAGAAAGATTGTAAACAATCTCACACGTAACTTATGCCACTTTCTCTTTCTCACACGAAACTGACATCCGTATGCCAGAATGACCAGCTTTGCCATTTGATTGGTAATCAAAACGACAAGTCTCAGATGAACAGAAACATGGCATTTTAGGGTACACTGAATTATCTTCAAATATAACAAAGGCATTGGTAAAGGTTTAATCAAGAAATGGAACAAAATTCCACAGCTTTTGATGAATAAAACATCAGTGAAGGCGACGCAGCAAGGCCCATGCGTTACGATTTGATCTTATGAAATTTCATTTTAGGGGTACGCTCATGATGAACGTAAACTTAATGGAATACACAATAAAATGCCACGAAATTTAGCAAAATGGCAGAAAAGATGTCAATCTAAATATCTCTTGGGTTTCAAATAATTGTCTTAAAAATTCGAAAAGATATTTCCAAAAAACTAAGTGTTGCGTTTTTAAATGTACTGAGTATATTTACTTGTTTGTTTACTCACCTGTGTAAATGTGGATTGAAAAGTGTGAATATCTGCGCTTCAAGTTTCAGTCCCTTCAGACTTCATCAGTGTGTGAATTTTGATAATGAACTACCCTCAGTAGCCAATTTATCTTTTTATGCCCCCGAAGGGACTTCGGGTGGCATATTAAAATCGCACCGCCTGTCTGTCCATCCGTCAGTCCGTACATGCGTGCGTCCGTCCGTAACAAATCGTGTCTCAGCGATAACTTAAAACTACTGAAGCAAATTTGATGAAACTTCACAGAAAGATAGAGCACATTGAGAAGGTGTGTGGCGTACAAGAGTTTGGTTTCCATACCCAAAGTCAAGGTCACAGTTGGGTCAAAGGTCAAATAATGTCTTAAATCGTGCCTCAGCTATAACTTATAAACTACTGAAGCAAATTTGATGAAACTTCACAGAAAGATAGAGCACACTGAGAAGGTGTGGCGTGCAAGAGTTTGGTTCCCACGCTCAAGGTCAAGGTCACTGTCGGGGGTTAGAGGTCAAATAGTGTCTCTGCGATTACTTTAAAACTACATAACTGAATTTCATCAAATTTCACAGAATAATATGGAGTAATGAGAAGATTTGTCACATATAATATTTACATTCCCAAACCCAAGGTCAAGGTCACTGTTGGGCTTAGAGGTCAAATAGTGTCTCTGCGATTACTTTAAAACTACACAACTGAATTTCATCAAATTTCACAGAAATACAAAAGACAGTGTAAAGGTTTGTCACACAATATATTTATATACCCAAACTCAAGGTCAAGGTCACAATCTGGGGTCAGTTGTCAAACCATGTCTCAACAATTGCTCAGAAATGTACCAAAGCAAATTTCCTTAAACATCACAGAAAGATCAACATAATGAGAAGGTAAGCCACACACAAGATATAGGCTTTCACACCCTAGTTCAAGGTCACAGTCTGAGGTCAAAGGTCAAGTTGTTTCTCCCCAATTACTAAAAAGACTTCTTAAGCAAACTGTATTACCTGAAATGGTGAGACATAATGAGATGGTATGTCACAAATAAGATTTAGCCCAATCAGGGCACATAGGTCAGATTATATCTCCAAACTGACTGGAGACTTCTGAAGTGAATTTCATCAAACTTCACAGAAAGGTAAAGCATGATTAAATAAAAAGGGTCTCACTTGCAAGATTTGGGCTTCCTTGTCCAAGTTCAAGGTCACAATCAGGGTCAAAGGTCAGTTCAAGGGGCCTTCCGGGGCATTTGTTACATACTGTAACATTTCTTGTTAGTATAGTATGTTACCACTGTCAAGAACTACTATCAGCATCCATGCCATTAAAACCAATACTGTTCAGTCAAGCTAGCACATAGCAAAAATTGAGCCCTGAGGTCTGTTATATGTTTGTGGAACTGAAATTTTTACATATAGGCAAATGTTTCTGTATTTATGGTTCTTGCCAGATGTTGTAACAGTTTTTCCCCCCATCAGAACAGTTCAGGGATATAACAATCTGCCCATCTTTCCATAAACATTTTCTTATCTGCTCTATATTTTGAATACCCTTTGGAAAATTTTCATGATACTTCACAGTTATGTAGAACAGGTCATAACAATATGTCCTATACAAGAATGACAACTAGCATAGTTTTTGAGTTATCTCCCCTGTGGTGCCTTTTTTGGCATATTCATGTCCACTCTGTAACTTGAATAACCTTTGAAATATTTTCATGATACTTAACAGATATGTATACTTCACAGATACCTGGGACAGGTCATGACAATGTGTCATGAACAAGAATGACAATTCTTGCTTTCTTACTTTTTAGCTCACCTGAGCACAAAGTGCTAAAGGTGAGCTATTGTGATCGATATTTGTCCGTCGTCTGTCCGTCCATCTGTCCGTCCGTCCATCCGTCGTCAACAATTTCTTCAAACGACATCTCCAAGAAATCCAGACCAGGTTTGAAACTGGGTCGTGGGTTCAAAAACTAGGTCATTAGGTTAACAATAAAGGGTTTATTTTCCATTGAATCTTTGTGAAACTCTGTCTGTTGTACGTATGGATGTCTCTGAGGTTAAGTTCACAGGATACTCAGGTGAGCGATCCAGGACCATCATGGCCCTCTTGTTATTTCCCCTTAATGATTTTTGCTGTGTTTTTGTGTTTGCCTCATAACTTAATTACCCTTTGGAATATTTACATGATACTTCACAGTTATGTAGAACAGGTCATGACAATGTGTCACGTACAAGAACGACAACTCTTGATTTCTTACTTTTTGAGTTATTTCCCCTTGATGTTTTTAGCTGTGATTTTGTGTCTGTTTGTAACTTGAACACCCTTGGAAATATTTTCATGATATACTGTGCTCAATAAATATAGCAATTTTTTTGTATGTGTCAGATCCACCATATTAGGATTTTATTGTCACTTTACTGCATAAAGATATAAAGGTCGATCATTCGAGATGGACTGGCAGGTAAAAGAATCAAGATTGCTCAATTGTAGCGTTTGAACTATCGTGACGTCAGTTTTTATGACCATTGTATCTGAACGACATTTATGATCATGTACAAAAGCCACAACCATAATGAGGCGGCTGGTTTGCTGTTAAAATAAAGGAAAACGCTTTAAAACATTTGAATATGCTACGAGATGAGGTTTACAAAGTTCGAAAAATTGACGTTTTCCCGTGTTTTTACGTTATCGTCTTACAAACATGTTTCTAATCAGTATTTCTTGAATCCGTTTTGAGGGTATAATTGTTTGGTAGCTACCAATATGCTTATGTAAACAATTCAGAAAGAAAATTCTTCCTGGCTACTGAGAATGAGTCAAAAGTCTCAGACTAACGTCATCATATTCTCACAGTTACGTTATACTTCAATGAAGAACTTCCACAGTTAAATCAATCATGGTGTGACCTTTAATTTTAGCCTATTGTTTTTCTCGGGTTTTAATTCTGCATTGAACTGGAGCACCCGTGAATCACTGCACATTGGACCGAATTAACACGTTTTAACGTCAATGGCGCATGCTAAGATTCGTCAATTGTTGAGCTTAACCATATCTTTTACACAATCAATAGCTTTGACAAGAAAACTGAGAATGAAAATGTTGAGAAATACCGTACAAAAACTCACATGCTTACCATTTTTATGTTGCTTTTCAGTGGGTGCGAATTTCGGCTAATGACCCCTTCCGCGCTTATTGCTTTTCCCCAGTATCGTTTTTAAAGATGGCTTCTGTAATCCCATGGTATCTTAAGCCCCTAATACGGTTCCTTTCAGTTCAATTTAATTTCGCTCAATGTTGCACTTCAGTAATGAGAAAAATTGCAAAATATAAGAATTTGCTAAATATATTTTGCATAGTATACTTCACAGATATATAAAACAGATCATGAGGATGTGTCCCATACAAGAATGACAACTCTTGCTTTCTTACTTTTTAGCTCGCCTAGATGAAGTCCAGGAAGAGCTTTTGCATTACCCCTCGGCATTGGCATCAGAGTCGGCATCAGAGTCTACATTTATGTTGATTTTTTAGCTCACCTGAGCCGATGGCTCAGGGGGAGCTGATAGAATAGGCAGGCTCCTTGTCTGTCCTTTGTCTGTCCACAATTTCAAACATCTTCTCCTCTGAAACTACTGGGCCAATTGTAACCAAATTTCATATGTAGCCTCCAGGAACTTAGGAACAAAAAGATGTTCAAACGGTCCTGGTCACATGACCAACATGGCCGCCACGCCCATCTATGGTAAAAACCCTAAAAAATCCTCTTCTCCAGAACCAGTAGGCCAATGGCCTTGAAACTTGGTATGTAGCATGGGGTACACGAGCACTACCAAGATTATACAAATTATGCCCTTGGGTTGACCTTGACCTATTTTACGTTAAGTTCAAATTTGGTGCTTTTATATGGCGAAATGCTAGAACATAAGATATCTTGGAAACAGTTGAAGATTTTGGGCTAAAAAATTGTATATACAGTCATCTTAATGGGTACATGAAGATTTATGAGTACAAGAGGTCATTCTCTGACCTTTGACCCAGAACTCTCATATTTTGACAATTCTAACCAATCTCCTCAAAAGCCACTGGGCCAATTGAAACCAAATTTCATATAGAGCCTCCAGTAGTTGAGGGAACAAAAATTTATACATACAGTCCAGGTCACATGACCAGCATGGCCACCACGCCCATATATGGTATAAACCCTTAAAATCTTCTCCAGAACCAATAGAGCGATGGCCTTGAAACTTGGTATGTAGCTTTTGGGTACTCAAGTACTATCAAGATTGTTCAAATTATCACCTTTACCTTTTTTATGTCAAATATGGTGTAATATCCTTGTATGTATTTATTAGACCTAATTGTTATGTTAATGACATTACGTCGCTTTTGGCGTTAGTTACACATAGTTACACAGTAAGCAACAGAATACAGCACTCATACCAATAGAGTTGTTCTTTAATTAAAAGATCCCCCCGGGCTTCGGCCCTGTCGGATATGGCATGTGGGAAAATGATAGAACATAAGATTTCATGGAAAGTTTCGAAGATTTAGGCCTACTAATTGGCATATACAGTAATCTTAAAGGTAGGTTCCTGTACTTTGGAATGCATCATCATAATCTTGATGAACTTTCATCCAAGTTGTTGGAAAGCACTTATAAAAGGGAATTAATAAGTTTCACTAAAAAGTGTAAATCAAAAAAATGTTAGAAAAGTTGTTTTGCAAGGGATTTCCTAACTCTGCTTCACACACCAGTTAGCGCTATTTTTAGTTCGCGCCAAAAATAGATAACGCAGCTGATGTCATGCTGCATTGCATTTTGGGATAGTTTTAACCCATCCGCCCTGCCAGGACCTCTAGGAGAGCTCACGTCAAGGGAAAATTGAACTTTGGAAAATGACATCAGAAATCGCGCACTAATAGACATAATAAACAAAGTTATTTTTAGAACTGGAATTCCAATGAAAGAAAATAAAGCAAAAGGTAAAACGACTATTTTCTTCAACATCTGACGAGTTTCTCAGTAGCAACAAATTCAGAAAAACAAGAGAATTTAATACTGCTCAGAAAAAGACGAAATTATTTTGTGGACATAATTGACATCGCTAGCCCAGGAACCTACCTTTAATGTGTACATGAAGATTTATGAGTTCAAGAGGTCCAAGGTCATTCTTTGACCCAGAACTCACATATTTTGACAATATCAAACAATCTCCTCAAAAACCACTGGGCCAATTGTAACCAAATTTCATATAGAAGATCCAGGGGTTGAGTGAATGAAAATTTGTTCAAACGGTCCAGGTCACATGACCAACATGGCTGCCATGCCCATATATGATAAAAACTTTTTAAAATCTTCTCCAGAACCAACTGACGGATGGCCTTGAAACTTGGTATGTAGCTTTGGGCACTCAGTACTATCAAGATTGTTCAAATTATGACATTGGGTTGACCTTGACCCTTTTTACGAGAAGGTCAAATATGGGAAAATGCTAGAACATAAGATTTCATGGAAATTTCATATGTAGCCTCCAGGGGACTTAGGAATGTAAAGCTGTTCAAACGGTCCTGGACACATGACCAACATTGCTGCCATGCCCGTATATGGTAAAAACCTTAAAAATCTTCTCCAGAACCAATAGGCCAATGGTCTTGAAACTTATTATGTAGCATGGGGTACCCGAGTACTACCAAGATTGTTCAAATTATGACCTTGACCTATTTTACAGTAAGTTCAAATTTGGTCTTTGGTACTTTTATATGGTGAAATGCTAGAACATAAGATTTCATGGAAAGTTTTGAAGATATAGGCCTACAAATTGGCATATACAGTAACCTTAATAAGTACATGAAGATTTGTGAGTATAAACCATCCCAAGGCCATTCTTGGACCCAGAACTCTCATATTTTGACAATATCAAACAAGCTCCTCAAAAACCGCTGTGCCAGTTGAAATCAAATTTCATATAGAGCATCCAGGGGTTAAGGGAATGAAAACTTACCTGAGAAGAAGGCTCAAAGGTGAGCTTATAGTACCGTCCTTCGGCATCCATCATTGTCCACACTCTTTAACCATCTCTTAGAAAACACTGGGCTTATCGAAGCTAAATTTCATATGAACTCAACAGCATGGGGGAATAGTTTATACATTTGGTCTATGTCACATGACAAAGATGGTCACCATGCCCATATATGTTAAAAACCTTAAAAAATCTTCTTTTCCAGAACCACTGAGCTGATTTAGTTGAAACTTGGTATGTAGCATCTAGGACTCAGGTACTACAAAGTTCATATAAATGATGACCTTGGGTAGACATTTTATGACAAGGTCAAATTTAGTTCCCTAGGCTTTTGAATGGGAAATGCTGAAAAAGAGCATTTTCTGTTGCTATTGTGGTATGTGATATGGAAATGCATTCCAATTTAACGCCTATAATTTTTAGAGGTCAATGTAATTTAGTGACCTTGGCCAAAAGTCACTCATTGGCTGTCTGTCAACATTTTCAAATGACTTCTCTTCTGAAACTACTTGGCAGATTTCAATAAAATTGTATATGCAGTGTTCAGGCAAAAGGGGGTAAAGAAAGTTTATATATTTGGGCCAGGTCACCTGACTAAGATGGCTGCCATATCCACATATAGTAAAAATCTAAAAACATCTTCTTCTCCAGAGCCACTGAGCCGATTGCTTTACTCGTGGTATGTAGCTTCTGGGACACTAGTACTACAAAGTTTATGGACATGATGTTCCGTGGTTGAGCTTGTCAAATTTTATGACAAAGTCAAACTTGGTCCCATAGGCTTTTGTATTGGTAAAGCTGAAAATAACATTTTTCTGTTGCTGTTGTGGTATGTGATATGGAAATGCAGTTGCCTTCAACCCCTATGAATTCAAGAGATAAAGGTCATTTAGTGACCCTGGCCAAAGGTCACTTGTTCGTTGTCTATAAACATTTTTAGCTCACCTGAGCTTTTAGTATAGCCATGGCCCGTCGTCCATCGGTCATCCACCATTTTCAAAGATCTTCTTCTCTGAAACTGCTGGGCCAATCAAAGCCAAATTTCATATGGAGCCTTAGTAGGATGGGGGAACAAAAGTTTGTTCCAGGGGTTTGGGTCACATGACCATGATGGCCACCACGCCCGTATATGGTAAAAACCCTTCAAAAATCTTCTCCAGAACCAAAAGGCCTGTGATCTTGAAACCTGGTATGTAGCATTTCGGGCCCATCATAGTTTATACAAATGATAACCGTAGGTTGATCTTGACCTAATTTACGACATGGTCAACTTTGGTACCTTATGCTTTTTAGCTCACCTGGCCCGAAGGGCCATAGTGAGCTGTGTTCATACCAAAGCGACTGGCGTTCGTCGTGCGTCGTTTGTCTTCCGTCATTAACTGAAAACTAGTCATTCAAAGATCTTCTATAAAACCACTGGACCAGTGGTTATGAAATTTCAGATGGAGCATGACCAGACTCCAGGGTCTCAGAATTGTAAAATTGGGTCAGGTTGAATATCCAATATGGCTGCCATTACTAAAAATAGCAAAAATAACAAAATCATCTTCTTCTCTAGAACCACTGGATATATTTGTCTAAAATTTGGCATGAAACATCAGTGGAACATTGGTATTCAAAATTATAAAAATGAAAAAAATCTGTAGCGGAGTTTTGTAGCAGTGACCTACTTTTTGTTTACAAGTGTAATTTTGCTACAATGCCAATGTCTAAAAACAGCAAATCATCTTCTTCTCTAGAACCACTGGATATATTTGTCTAAAATTTGGCATGAAACATCAGTGGAACATTGGTATTCAGAATTTTAAAAATGAAAAAATCTGTAGCGTAGTTTTGTCGCAGTGACCTACTTTCTGTTTACGAGTGTAATTTTGCTCAAATGCCAATGTCGAAAAACAATTTATTCAAACAACTTCAGACAACTTCTTCTTTAAAACCACTGAACCCATGGGTCTCAAATTTCATATGGAGCATGACCAGACTGCAGGGTTCAGAATTGTAAAATTGGGTCAGGTGGAGAATCCGAGATGGCCGCCAATACTGAAAATAGCAAAAGCAACAAAATCATCTTCTTCTTCAGAACCATTGGATATATTTGGTTGCAAGTTGCATGGAACATTAATGGTACCTTGAAATTGAAAATAGTAAAAATAAAAAAAAAAATCTATAGTGGAATTAGGTCACAGTGACCTACTTAGTGTTTACAAGACCGATTTTGCAATCGGTCAATATCTCAAGAAAACATAAAAGGATTTGGTCAGATATGGTCAGAATGGTCCTTGAATGGAATTATTTCAAATTGATGCCAACTGACTATCCAAGATGGCCACCAGGGGGGAGCATTACTAAAAATAGCATAAACATAAAAATGACAATTTCTCAAGAAACCTTGAATGGAATTGGACTGTCAGAATGTTCCTTGCATGAAGCCATGTTGTTTTATTTAGCTCGCCTGGACAAAGTCCAGAAAGAGCGAATGCACTACCGTCTGCGTCGGCTTCCACATTTATGTTAAAGTTTTTTAAAGAGCTCAATTTCTCATGAACCTATAGATGGAATTTAACCAAACTTGCATGGATACATTGATGAGACAAGTTTAAGAGCTGATTAGATTTTGGTGACCTTGACCTCATTTTCAAGGTCACTGGAGAACTTAGATGAATTGGACCAATTTTGTGTCAGAAAGTTCCTTGCATGAAGCCAAATTGGTTTTTTTTAGCTCGCCTGGACAAAGTCCAGGAAGAGCAATTGCACTACTGTCGGCGTCGGCTTCCACATTTACGTTAAATTTTTTTAAAGAGCTCAATTTCTCATGAACCTATGGATGGAATTTAACCAAACTTGCATGGATACATTGATGAGACAAGTTTAAGAGCTGATTAGATTTTGGTGACCTTGACCTCTATTTTCAAGGTCACTGGAGGACTTAGATGACAATTTCTTGTACCTATGATATCTCCTGAACCAATGGATGGAATTTCACCAAACTTGCATGGGTACATCATTGGGATAAGTTTAAGAGCTGATTAGATTTTGGTGACCCTGAATTCATTTTCAAGATCACTGGAGGACTTAGATGACAATTTCTTGTACTCACCATATCCCCTGAACCAGTTGATGGAATTTCACCAAACTTGCATGGGTACATCATTGGGACAAGTTTAAGGGCTGATTAGATTTTGGTGACCTTGATCTCATTTTTAAGATCACTGGAGGACTTAGATGACAATTTCTTGTACCCTCAATTTCTCATGAACCAATACATGGAATCTCACCAAACTTGCATGGATACATCATCGGGACAAGTTTAAGAGCTGATTAGATTTTGGTGACCTTGACCTCATTTTCAAGGTCACTGGAGGACTTAGCTGACAATTTTTTGTACCCATGATATCTCCTGAACAAATGGATGGAATTTAACCAAGCTTGCATGGATACATCATTGGGACAAGTTTACGAGCTGATTAGATTTTGGTGACCTTGACATCATTTTCAAGGTCACTGGAGGACTTAGATGACAATTTCTTGATTTGTGCATTGAGATGTTTAAAAAAACTAATAAATATAGATCAGTCAAGTTGGCCTTCGTTACTTAAAAAAGCAAAATGTGAAAATGAGAAAATCTCAATGGAATTGGGCCAATTCTGTGTCGGAATGGTCGTTGCATAAAGCCTTCTCGATTTCTTGCATTTTGGCATTCTAAGATGGCGCCATCTGCCGTTACTAAAATAGCACAAAACATGAAAACCACAATATCTCAGTAACCGCTGAATGGATTTTGATGAAAGGACCTGGTATAATAAGGCCCATATTTGGCCCCCAGAAAACTCATTTTTCAAAAGTCCTATTTCGATAATAAAATTGTACTCATAGGAAAGTTCAAACCTTGAATGTAACAACAAACACCAAATTAACCAGTTCTTGCACAAAATATTTGTGATTTTTGTCCTGAACATACCCATACCCAAGCGGATTCTGATGAAAATGATGAATTTGGTGGCCTTTGCGGCTTCAAAATATATGAGCCCGGCTTTCAGCACATTTGATATTTTGTATACAGACAAAATTTTGATTTATTTACAGGCCATAAAAATATTAGATGTGCTGGAGACCGGGCTCAATGTTTGTTTTTTAATTTTTTGTTACCAAACTGGCAGCGTTTGGAACATTTTCCCTGTTTTCTCAACATAAAAATGCCCATATCTCCGCTCATAGACAAAATAAACATACATTGTGGGTATTCCTTTTCTTAGTTAGAACACAAGGAATAATTTGGTATACATTTCATTTTGATCTGTTGGAATCTTTTGGTTAAGCGTCTCGGGACGTGCAAACTTGAGTGGGTGGGGTTCCTGGAGAGGCCTTGTGCAGTGCACAGGTAATTAGCAGTGCTATCTTACGTATAAGATTTCATCAAAAGCCTATTATTAAGAGCTTTCAAAAGCTATTGTAAATGACTTAAATTTTTAAAGGACACTGTATTTAACTCAGAATTTCATGCAATTTTCCTTTATTTATTTGAAACAGCAGAGGCATGTTAGAAATCATGTTATTCTGACAATTAACAAACAGGAAACATATTATTTCTGCTTGTTCCCATACGCACAAATAATAAGCAATAGAAACCATGCAATTTTAAGAGAATTTAAATGGGGGCCAAAAACGGCCCTTATCATACCAGTTCCTTTGTGGAAAAATGATTCTTGCATGAAGATGTTTCAAAAATTAATTAAATTAGACTAGGCAAGTTGGCCTCTGTTACTAAAAAAAAGCAATTTTGTGTCAGAATGGTCCTTGCATGAAGCCTTTTCGATTTCTTGCATTTTGACATTCCAAGATGGCTACCATCTGCCGTTACTCAAAATAGCACAAAACATGAAAATGACAACATTTCAGTGACCCCTGAATATTGCCCTATGAGAAAATTTAAATGGAATTGGTCCAATTTTGTACCAGAATAGTCCTGTAGCAAAATAGCCAGGTGAACGATATCAGGCCCCTTTGGGCCTCTTGTATATGGGGAAATGCTTAGTTTAAACATATTTGATTTCAACGAAATGTAGATATACAATATTTTACAAGATACAATACTAATTAGGATGAGAACGCTTAAACAGTGGATTTCTCAGAAATTATTTAAGTCTAAGGTATAATATTTGGTATATATGGTTAACAAAATGACTAGATGAAGAAATTATGTCGCTTACGGTCAAGGTCATTCTTTGACCTTTGTTCAAGGACACTGAAATTCTGTCTCCTGTCAACATTTTCAAACATCTCCTCTGAACCCACTTGGCCGATTGAAGCCATATTTCATTTGGAGCTTCAGTGGGCTTAAGCAACCAAAGTTTGTTCAAATGGTCTTGGACACATGACCAAGATGGCTGTGAGGCCCATATATGGTAAAACCCTTCAAAATTCTTCTTCTCCATAACCAAAAGGCCTATGACCTTGAAACCTAATATGTAGCATCAGGCATTCCAGCCCATCATAGTTTGTACAAATGATGACTGTATGTTGACTTGACCTAATTTGTGATGTGGTAAACTTTGGTATGTTATGCTTTTGTATGGGAGAATGCTTAAATAGTGGATTTCTCAGAAACTATTTATGTCTAAGGTATAATATTTGGTA
Source organism: Ctena decussata (assembly GCA_963989385.1). Classification (NCBI taxonomy): domain Eukaryota; kingdom Metazoa; phylum Mollusca; class Bivalvia; order Lucinida; family Lucinidae; genus Ctena; species Ctena decussata. The sequence goes on from OZ022498.1 coordinate 8,547,578, forward strand.
TATATGGTTAACAAAATGACTAGATGAAGAAATTATATTGCATAAGGTCATTCTTTGACCTTTGTTCAAGGTCACTGAGATTCTGTCACCAGTCAACATTTTCAAAGATCATCTTCTCTGAAGCCACTTGACCGATTGAAGCCATAATAAATACAGAGCTTCATTGGGCCAAAAGAATCAAAGTACCTTCAGCTGGTCTTCGTCACATGACTAAAATGGCCCCCACACCCATATATGGTAAAAACACTTCTAATATCTTCTTCTCCAGAACCGAAAGGCCTATTACCTTGAAACTTGGTATGAAGCATTTGGGTCTCAGGCCCTTTTTAATTTGTACAAATCATGACTGTCCATTGCATTAATTTATGTCAAGGTCAATTTTGATGTGTTATGCTTTCACATGGGAAAATGCTTAAACGGTGGATTTCTCAGAAACTATAAGTTTTAGATATAATATTTGGTATATATGGTTAACTGAATGGGCAAATGAAGATATTATTATACCTAAGGTCAAGGCCATTCTTTGACCTTTGTTCAGGGACACTGAGATTCTGTCGCCTGTCAAACATCTTCTTCTCTGAAGGCACTGGGCTGTTTGAAGCCATATTTCATATGGAGCTTCACTAATGGGTCAGAGGAACCAAAGTTGGTTCAGATGGTCACATGACCAAGATGGGTGCCATGTCCATACATGTATATGGTAAAAACCCTTCAAAAAATCTTCTTCTCCAGAACCAAAAGGCCTATGGCCTTTAAACCTAATATGTAGGCAAAACAGTTGATTTCATGGAAACTTTTAAGCTTAGATAAAAAAATCATTGGAAAATATGGTTAACTAAATGGATACATGAAGACATAAGGCCATCAAAGGTCAAGGTCATCTTTTGAACTTTGCTCAAGGTCAATGAGATTTTAAAATTAAAATATGCTCTCATTATTAGCCACTGGTTTCAAATTTGTAACAAATGAGCGAAATGACAAATTGTATCTGTTGACAGGTGTCAGGTGAGCTACAGGACCATTGGTCCTCTGGTTAAAGGACTTCTCTGAAAATAGTGAACCAATGTCCATTGAATTTCATATGCAGCCTTCAGGCAAAGGGGCCAGGCCGGGTAGCGCAATCGGTAGGGCACCTGACTCGTAAGTCAGAGGTCCTGGGTTCGAATCCCGGTCTGGCCACATACTTTCGTTTCTCCTTCCGCTGATTCAAGAAGGGCAGTTGTCAGTTACTGGCGAAAGTATGTGCACTTAGTACTGGTTAACCAATTAGGAGGTCTAAGCCTGCCCAGGAATAGTGTGGTTAGGTTAACTGACCGTCCCAACATGACCTTAGTTGTTTACCGTGGACGTTAAGCATCAAATCAACCAACCAACCAACAGGCAAAGAGAGAAAGAAGTTTATGTTCATGGTCTAAGTCACATAACTAAGATGGCTGCCATGCCCATATATGGTTAAAATTCTAAAAACAATACTTCTTCATCAGAACTACTGGGCCATTTGCCTTGAAACTTGGTGTGTAGCACCTGGGACTCTTAGTAGTTATTACTACAAAGTTTATATAAATGATATTCCTTGGTTGAGCTTGTCATATTTCACGTTAAGGTCAAAATTGGTCCTATAGGCTTTTGTATGGGAAAAGCTGAAAATGTGCATTTTTCTGTTGCTATTAGCTTCTATAATATGGAAATGCAGTGGACCTATGAATTCAAGAGGTAAAGGTCATTTAGTGATTTTGGCCAAAGATTACTTGGCTTGAACATTTTAGAGTCCTTTCTCTCAGAAACTAATAGGCTAATGACAATAACTTGATCAAACTTGCTAATAACCAAGGCAAGCGTAAACTCTCGGATGAGTGTGAAAGGCTACATTGTACATTTCCCCTTGGAGTAACTAGCTCTTGGGTGCTTAAATAGCCCATATTTGACATTGTCCCATGCGTAGTGACAAAACTTCATCAAACTTGCTGAAAACTAGGACAAACATAAAATCTCAGATGCATTTGAAATTTGACTGTAGTGTACAATTTGCTTTAGAGATACTTTATCTTCAGTGCTGAGGATGAATGGACTCAGGTGAGCTACAGGACAAGTGGTATTTCATAAACAATCATCTAGTTTTAGTCTGTACGTATGCAGCAGAGTGCAAGAATAGTAACTCCAGCTTCATGCTTCGCACTTGTTGTCTCTGTTTAAATTAGTCATGATTTTGTATTTTGCCCATATCTTAATGGAAATATTTTCATCAAACCTTGCATACTGGCCATCAGTTTCAGGTCATGACATGGGGGTAACTGTCATTCAAGGACAGATGACTACAGTAACTCAGAATAGGTTAATATAAAGAATTTTGGTGGCAAGTGGGAACATTTAATGGTATTGTTGCAACATCCATTCTCATTGTCAGAGCCCTAGATAAGAGGGGGTATTTGGTGATAATTAGGGATAATTTTTGTTAATTCTGGATAAAAACATATGTTGTGACCCCTCATCTGAACCGTCTCATCGAGAAAGTATGTGCACTTAGACGGTTCAGATGAGGGGTCACAACATATGGTTTCAATGAGAAATAAAGAAAATTATCCCTCAATTATCGTCAAATACCCCTCTTATCTAGTGCTCTGATTGTCAAAGTTTATATTTCAGGTTCTTAACTGGTGGAGGCTGGGACACCCTTAATGACTGGCTACAAGATGTAAAAGAAGAGGAGAATTATCCAGTGCTGACTGAGTTGCTGAAAGTGTACCAGGCATTACCAGTGTCTGTTGATATACTCAAGACTAATAATGCTGCGAAAACTATCAAGCAGTTGTGTAAATCAGAAAATGAAGGTACAGTGAGTGTATATGGACAGAGCTCCAGATAAGAAGGGGTAACAGGGATAATTCAGAGATAAATTTTCTTATTTCTCAATAGAAACATATGTTGTGACCCCTCATTAGAACCGTCTTGGGAAGACGGTTCTAATGAGGGGTCACAACATGTGTTTGAAAACGGTTCTAATGAGGGGTCACAACATATGTTTATCTGGGAAATAAGGACAATTATCCCTAAATTATTCCTGTTACCCCTTCTTATCTGGAACACTGTATGGAGCTCTATTAGGTGGGGTCTTGATGATGATTCTGCTATTATTTATTTACATGTATGATATTTATACATAAAAAAAGCATGTGGCCTACCAGAACAACTTGACTTGGAGACTGATCAGAACTTACACAGAATTATCAACAAACCCCATCTATTTGTCAAGCTCCATGAGCCGTAAGCTGATCATTGATCCGTTTCTGTTGTGTTTGAATATCTGTGGTTTGAATTGAGAGTAATAAGAGAAATAGCATGAAAATGAATATAATCCTGAATTAATGCTAGAGAGCTGAAATGAATGACTTCACCACTACTAGAGAAATCTGGTGCAACATATAATACACTCGACTCTTGTTAGCTTGAACACTGATATATCAAAGTACCCTCTTGTATCAAAGAATATAACCAATTTCTATTTTTCTTTATGGTTCAACTCTTTTCATCTCGAACTACTGGTATCTCAAAGTAAATTTTCTGGTCCAAGAAAATTTACTTATATATCAGTAGTTTTTTAGATGAATCTGTACTTGGAAATATTGAGAGTTGACTCAATATAACTTGCTGAAATTGTATCATCCTATATATAATATACAACTTATTCCTTTGATTTTCACATTTGCCTGATAATGATGCAAATTTTGACCCACTTCATCTAACATTTGTATGTCATTCAAAAGGTTTAAAAAAACGTGTTTGCATTTGAAAGTTTAAAAGAACTCAGACACAGATAGTTTAAAGGTAGGTTCCTGTACTAGCGATAGGAATTATGTCCACAAAATAACTTCGTCTTTTTCTGAGCAGTATTGAATTCTCTTATTTTTCTGAATTTGTTGCTACTGAGAAACTCGTCAGATGTTGAAGAAAATAGTCGTTTTCCCTTTTGGTTTATTTTCTTTCGTTGGAATTCCAGTTCTAAAAATAACTATGTTTATTATGTCTATAAGTGCGTGATTTCTGATGCCATTCTTCAAAGGTCAATTTTCCCTTGTCGCGGGCTCTCCTAGAGGTCCTGGCATGATGGATGGGTGAAAACTATACCAAAATGCAATGCAGCATGACCTCAGCTGCGATGCAGCATGACCTCAGCTGCGTGCCGGGCCGGGTAGCGCAATCGGTAGGGCACCTGACTCGTAAGTCAGAGGTCCTGGGTTCGAATCCCGGTCTGGCCACATACTTTCGTTTCTCCTTCCGCTGATTCAAGAAGGGCAGTTGTCAGTTACTGGCGAAAGTATGTGCACTTAGTACTGGTTAACCGCTTAGGAGGTCTAAGCCTGCCCAGGAATAGTGTGGTTAGGTTAACTGACCTCCCCGCCATGACCGTAGTTGTTTATCGTGGACGTTAAGCATCAAATCAACCAACCAACCAACCAACCTCAGCTGCGTTATCTATTTTTGGCGCGAACTAAAAATAGCGCTAACTGGTGTGCGAAGCAGAGTTAGGAAATGCCTTGCAAAACAACTTTTCTAATATTTTTTTGATTTACACTTTTTAGTGAAACTTATTCATTCCCTTTTATAAGTGCTTTTCAACAACATGGATGAAAGATCATCAAAATTATGATGCATTCCAAAGTACAGGAACCTACCTTTAAGTTAATTCTAAAAATAAGCCTAACAAGAGACGCACCTTTACGGTGTCAAGCTGCATTGATAAAAGAGCATTCAGAGTCAGTTTTCTAATCTGATTCACACATGATTCCTGTAGCTAATTTTTCCATAATCATCTCACTCATTACTGTTTAAAGGGAATGTTTAAAATGTTGCAGGTAATTTTGGATGTCAGTGTCTGTTAATTAATAGTCTAGAATTGTTCTGCAAACAAAGAAGAGTAATATGAGAACTGAGGTTTATTTGAAAGAAACAATTCTAATACAACCATACATTTCTTGCACATTTTGAATGAACACATTAAAAGAGTTTATCATATGACGTCGCATTTGAGAGTGTAATAAAGCCATGCATTAAAAATGCGATAATCCACTAGTGGATTAAATATGCAAATTACGTCGTAACGATATACGTTGACTTCCATAAAAACGTCGCGTTTTCTAATGGCGAAATCGTGATGTTTTAGTGCAAATTCTGCTGATAAAATGCGATTTTAGTGTCATTTGATAAATAGAATCTTGCATTCGTGCTCCTGTATTACCGAATTTATTTAACTCGTTGGGGAAAACCGATAAGATGCTCGGCAAAGCCTCGCATCTTATCTTTTTCTCCAACTCGTTTAATATATTCAGTAATACATGAGCAGTCATGTAAGATCCTCTATTACTTGTTAGGTTATTTCATGACATGACTTGTAGGTCTGCTGCTATGTTCTTCAACCATAGTGGAAAGGTAGGTACATAGTACTGATTTTGGTAAATTAATTAATTAACCTCTTGAAAATTTTCCAAGTATCTATAAATATCCCTTGCTATATACATGTACATGTACTTATATTAAGGTTAATGGTTAAATTTTCAGGGAAAGCAACTCTGCCATTTTCTTTTTTGCAGCCCTTCTTAATGTGGGGTCAACTCTTAAAGGAAAGAATTTGCTGTCATAGGAGCAAAGTCTTTTGAAAATTGACCTCTTTCAGAAGGATTATGTTTCCTTGGGAAGCAAACAGACAATCTTAAAAGTTGTCTCTCTTTGTAACTGGTGGTAAAACATGGGGTTGTACCCAAATACCTAAACATTTCAAATGATTTGCTGTAAGATTTCCATGGTTATGAGATGTTGATTTATCAACAATAACTTGCATTCAGTTATTTTGACACATTGTTTGTTAACATATTCCAAAAAAATACATTTATAGCAAAATTTTCCCTTCTGGCTTAAATGCTGGGCCGCGTAGCGCAATCGGTAGTGCACCTGACTCATAAGTCAGAGGTCCTGGGTTCGATACCCGGTCTGGCCACATACTTTCGTTTCTCCTTCCGCTGATTCAAGAAGGGCAGTTGTCAGCTACTGACGAAAGTATGTGCACTTAGTACTGGTTAACCGCTTAGGAGGTCTAAGCCTGCCCAGGAATAGTGTGGTTAGGTTAACTGACCGTCCCGACATGACCATAGCTGTTTACCGTGGACATAAAGCAACAAATCAATCAATCAATCAATCTGGCTTAAATCAATTTGGACAAATTTGATGCAAGTTTGCCAAGCTCGTGAGAAGTAATCATATCCTAAGTTTATTTATCACCACTAACAGGTTATGACCTACAAGTTTTTCATGCACAAAAGGCTCAAGAAAATTATTTTTACCTAGACCTTAATTGATGCATTGTCACATTTACCTGAAAATTGATTTATGTGATTATTGTCATGCAGTTAGTTTTCCATTATGATTAGAAAGTTAAACAAGCAAATTTGAAGAATTTTTCTATGCCCTGCCTTCAGAAAAATAAAAGGGTGCTCAGTGAAAAACAGAAAAAAGTTCTGAAGTTAAAAATAATCTGACATCACATGCAAATCATTAGAATATGACAGACAGCTTCATGTTAATGGTATGTATTAGGTACTTGAAAAGGTAACTTTTGAGATTTGCGCTCACGAAATACTCAGGTCAGCCTGCACATTAGTGTTAAATTACAGTTTTCACTTTTTAGCTTCCCCGGGTATGTGTGAAAAGGGAAGACTGACCAGATTGCTCGGTCTTGTGCAGATGTGCAGGCTGAATTAAGTAGTTGCTGTATGCACATAGCCTTAGTACCCATTCCACATGAAAATCATATATTTCAGGTGTAAAAAGCCTTGCAGACACCATCTTTGAGGCTTGGATGAAGAAAGTTAAAGGCAACAACAATAATAATGGTAACCCCTTGTTTGTCACTTTTTGCCGCATTAGCTGTAATTATTTAGATCAGTTGCTTCTTAATCAAATCAGAATCTGCACTACTTGCTGAAAAGTCTTTAAAATCCTCCCTGATAGCACAAATGAACTTTTCCATTTTTAAAGTTGAATGGATACACTTTCGGAGGAAGCGACTCTTCTGTTTTTATATGCCAGTTTTGAAAAAACTGACGTATTATGGCATGGTGCTGTCCGTCCATCAACATTCTTGTGCGCACCATATCTCAATAACCTTTGAGATATCTTCATGAAATCTTGTATGCATAGATATTAGGATGGGGCAAAGTGTTGCGTACAGTAATGGTTGCTCCCCCTTTCTTAGTTTCCAAGTTATGCCCCTTTGATTATGTTTTACCCTATGGTGTGCGCACCATAAATAGATAACCGTTTAGGATATCTTGATGAAACTTCATAGCAATGTGTATGAGGGTCAGACGATGTGTCGTTTATAACAATGGTTGCTCTCCCTTTCTTTGTTTTGGAGTTGCATCCCTTTGATTAGATTTTTTAAGCTATTTTTGTGTAAACTAATCTTGTGCATTCAATTACTTAGTAACCATTTGGAATATCTTGATGAAACTGTATAGCAATGTGCATAATCACAAGACTGTGTGTCAGAAATTGTAAGAATGGTTGTTCCCCTTAATTTTGGAGTAACCTCCCTTTGATTAGTTCTTTTAGGCTAGCCCCATTCCCCCATTCACTCCTTTAACTCCTTATCCCTGTGAAATATTTTAATGAAACTTCAAAGGAATGTGTATAATAATGGGGCAATGTATCATAAGCATGAACCTTAACTCTGGCTTACTTACTTCCTGAATTATCTGCCATTGCATCAATTTCTGTTTTACTCTGTAACTCTTTAACCCTTGGATATATTTTAACAAAGCTTTATGGTGATGTGTATATTGTCACGGGAATATATTATGACCAAGAGTGGTACTCTAGTTTACTCAGTTTATGAATTATCTCCCTTGTTTGACTTTGGCATTTCTCAGCTTCTGAGCTGCTTCACCCTGGAAGACGATTTTGGTATACTAGTATTATTTGATGTATTAGATGTTTTAATAACATTGAAGTCATTAGTTACAGAGTTGTTTCCCCTGTTTCTCTGCCTGTCCATCCTTCTACAAAGAATCTTGTTCATTCTGTAACTCCTTCATGACAATTAAATGGGCGTATTATGCGCTGCTTGCGAAGCTCTTGTTCTATTTTAATTTTTGACTCCCTTCTTAGTAGGGGTCAACTCTTAAAGGAAGGGATTTGTTCCTCTAGGAGCAGTTTTTTCCCTGGAAGAGTAGACCCTTTGGAAGGGCTACATCCTCTAGGGAAGCAAACCGTGAGTCGAGAAAAATGTTTCCCTTTGTAAAAGTGGCAAAAAAACATGAAGATACACCAACATCTTAAGCAAAGCTGATAAATCCATTACAATATTGGTGTCTTAATTTATACGATAATCTGCAGCATTCCAGGTCAGTGTTGTTTAACCCTTTTTAGACCGGATACCCTTTTGGGGACATTATGCAAACAGTGCAGACCCAGTTCAGACGCCGCAAAACGCGGCGTCTGATCAGGGTCTACATTGTTTGCTTACAGGAATTTCTGTGCAAAGTACAATAAAAGTGAAAATATTCACCAGAAACCCCTAAAACTAGTAATGGGATTATCTGAATGATAAGAATGGACAAGTCCACTGGTCAAAAAAGGGTTAAATTCTCATTTTACAAAAGTGATTGGTCCACTGTAGTAGGAGTTCATATTTGTGTCTCTGAAACTAGACAAGATCCTGTATATTTTGTTTTGAGTAACTTTTAAACTTCAAATGGAATAATTTCAATCAGTTATTACTTTGTAACTTTTAGACTCATGAATATAATGGTACTTTAATCTTTATTTGATGCTTAATCTACTTCATGGCAAATTTGGAGACCCAAACAATTATGGAACAGCCTTCACTACATTAAGAGTAACATGCAAATAATATGCAAGGAATTTTTGACATGTTTATCTTTGGAATAAAG
>OZ022498.1:8556719-8659307 GCA_963989385.1 Ctena decussata
CTATTGAGGACGTTCCAACTGTTAAACAGGGCAGTGGGCTAAAATTAAAAATTAAATTAGGTGGTGATAAGTCAGAACAGACAGACAAAGAGAAGAAATCTGGTTTAAATAAGAGCGATTTTCTCAAAGACGCCTCATTAAATGATTCTAAAAAACGTGCTTCTACTGTGAAAAGACCTCCTAGCAAGTTCAGATCAACAGGTTTGTAAAATTGTATATTTGAAGAACTAAAACAGCATCAGTGCCAGTATCATCCAGTTCAATAATTGTATAAACAACTATTTATCATGTTTAAAGACGCTAGTCAACAATCATGCTTTCTTGTGATATTAATTCTATTCTGTATTTATGTGTTTCTATTCTTTTTCAGACTTCTATGTTCAGAGACACAAAAAAAAGAAGAAAACATTGTAAAGAGACATGAATCTATACTTTTATAATGCTTCAAGAGTCTTAGTGGATACGATGGCTTATGATTTTATAAACAAAGCTATCCTATTGTCAGTAGCTCCATGGAGATAAATGGGAGTATTTGATGATTATTCACTTTCCAGGATACATTTTAGTTACTTTCCATAAACATATATGATATGGCATCTCATTAGTTCAATGGTTCTATTGGGTTGCCACTTCTGTTTATGTAGCAAAGTACCAGAAATCATCATTATCGTATTTCTTTGGTTATAAGACAGGGGTTTTCTCTTCCAAAACCTTGAAGATCTAGATCTTTGGAGTTGTTTTGGGAGAGAAAACCACATTGTATAGCTGAATTACACAATACTTAAATGCATATTTGTGGTATTGTTGGAAGGATAGACTCACATCTTATAACCAAAGAAATACTGTCGATGCTCCCTTATCAAGAACACTGGCTTATTTATGGAGACTGTGTCTCACTGACCTTACGCTTGATTATGAAAGGCATTTTAGTTTGTCTTGTGACCAGACAGTCAACCAGCTGCAGATACCCATCTATACTCACTTCTTTCAGGATCTAGAAAGGATGTTGCTGCAATTGCATATTAGCTTGTTCAGTGAAAAGTTAGAAATACAGGTAATTTCAGATGGGCATGAACTTTGATGAAACAAAAATTGTAACTTTGGAAACTTCCATTTACACAATTTAATCTGAACAACACCTGTAAGACTCCTATAATATCATGTAGAATAGAACACCACTTTGGAATCTAGGGGCTTAACCAAGAGCCAGAATGGTCTCTGTTGAATAAAAACCATGTTCCAGGTCAATACAAAGAAAACATAGGTAATGGATACAGATTAAAATATTTTTTGCATTAGCCCACATAATATGTAGATGCTTCACTGTCTATAGTTATATGGAAAACCTCAAGCAGCAATGATTTTAACTAGCTACATGTTGACTATTGCTGACAGAAGTTTTGTGATCACGAAGTGCCAAGCTCTTCAATATAAACATTTCTTCACAGCATTTAGTTTGACAGACGTATCTGTATTTTAACTTCTTCAGTGTCGCTAAACCCCAAACATTTGAAATAAAAAAGATGATAGACAGGTCCTGGTAGGCAGCAAGCATCCCTCTATGAGTCACACTGATATATTCTGCAAGACACATTTGAATGACACTGAATGAATGACATATGTTTAATCAAACTTCCCTTTCTGTTTGACTCAAAGCTGTGCATTTCCCAAGTTATAAATTGTTTTACGTAAATATTTCTTAGGAAATACTATACCATCTGTTTAAGTAATTTGAGTATGCATGCGCAACATGAATACAAAGAAACTATCAGACAATGTTCAAAGTTGTTTTACATGTTTCTTGTCCTCCCCAATAAATTTGGTACCTACAGCCTGAAAGATTTTCTCATAAATATTTATTTTATACAATAAAATAGTGGGAAATTATTATGAAAACTTGAGTACTGAAACATTATCCTCATAAGGTGAATAGTTATCATCTGAAAACATTCTTCAGCACAGTGAGCAACTGGTTAAAGACAATAAGAAACATTTCTATAGACAGTAGATATACACAGGAAAACTTTTGCTATCTGTGATCCCACTTTACCAAGAAAAGAAAAATATATAACACCTATTCGCAAATACTAATTTTTATACCCCGCCACACTGTAGTGGTGGGGTATTATGTTATACCTTTCGGTGTCCGTCCGTCCGTCTGCCGTGCTCACCATTTCCGATCGATAACTTGAGTATTTATTCACGGAATTTTTTCAAATTTTGCATACATATTGTTATCGGCGATGAGTGGTATGGGATTGTTAATGGGCAAAATCCGTCCATTTTTAACAGAGTTACTGTCCTTGTTCATATTGGAAAAATGGTTTCTGGCCTGTTATTCCTTTACTGTTTATGATATCTGAATGAAACTTCACAGATATGTTGAACATCAAAGGTTACATATTGTGACCAAGGGCTGTCACTCTGACATTTCCAGTTCGTGAGTTATCCGCCCTTGATAGGTCTGAAAAATAGTTTCTGACCTGCAGTTCCTTTACTATAAGGAATATTTGAATGAAACTTCACAGATATGTTGAACATCAAAGGTTACATATTGTAACCAAGGGCTGTCCTTCTGACCTTTCTAGTTCATGAGTTATCCCCCCTTGATAGGTCTGAAAAATAGTTTTTGACCTGTAGTTCCTTTACTGTTCATGATATTTGAATGAAACTTCACAGATATGTTGAACATCGAAGGTTACATATTGTTACTAAGGGCCACCACTCTGACCTTTCCAATTTGTGAGTTATCTGCCCTTGATACATCTGAAAAATAGTTTCTGACCTGTAGTTCCTTTACTTTTAGGAATATTTGAATGAAACTTCACAGATATGTTGAACATCAAAGGTTACAAATTGTGACCAAGGGCCGTCACTCTGACCTTTCCAATTCATGAGTTATCTGCCCTTGATATGTCTGAAAATAGTTTTTGACCTGTAGTTCCTTTACTGTTTATGATATCTAAATGAAACTTCACAGATATGTTGAAAAATTTAAGGTTACACATTGTGACTAAGGACCGTCACTCTTACCTTTCCTGTTTGTGAGTTATCCGCCCTTGATAGGTCTGAAAAATGGTTTTTGACCTGTAGTCCCTGTACTATATGGAACATCTAAATGAAACTTCACAGATATGTTGAACATCAAAGGTTACATATTTTGACTAAGGACCATCACTCTGACCTTTCCAGTTCATGAGTTATCCACCCTTGACAGGTCTGAAAAATGGTTTTTGACCTGTAGTTCCTATACTATAAGAAATATTTGAATGAAACTTCAGAGATATGTTGAACATCAAAGGTTACATATTGTGACTAAGAACCATCACTCTAACATTTCAAGTTTGTTAGTTTTCTACCAGTGATTGATCTGAATTTTTTTTTGACCTGTTGTTTCCTTACTATATGGAATATTTGAATGAAACTTCACAGGTATGTTGAACATCAAAGGTAACATATTCTGACTAAGGACGGTCACTCGTACCTTTCCAGTTTATTAGTTATTTGCCCTTGATAGTTCTGAGAAATGGTTTATGACCTGTTATTCCTTTTCTGTATGGAACATCTAAATATTTCACAGGTATGTTTAACATCAAAGCTTACATTTTGTGAATAAGGATGGTCACTCTTACCTTTCCAGTTCATGAGTTATTTACCTATGGTAGTTCCTCCACTAGATGGAATATCTGAATGAACCTTCACAGATATGTTTAAAACCATAGAATAAGAAACAGAGTTTCTCAGCTCAAAGAAATGTTTTACTGCCTGATCTAAATCTACACTGGTCTGAATGCCCCACATTGTTAAAAATCTCACAAGACTGCTATGTATGATTGGTTTATATTAATATCTGTAAGGACATCATATCTCTGTTTATCCCAGTTCTGTGGCTATTCAGCTATTATATATCTCAAAAAATAAGTTACGATGTCCAGCAGTGGCGGGGTATCATGCAGTGCCTGCGTGCTTTTATTTGAGTATAAGGCAACTTCATTGAGAAGGCAGAAACGTTTTAAGATGGAGATTTCTGCTTTTAACTGATTTATAAGGCAAGCTAAATCTTTTTGATAGTCCCCAGAAGCATATTATCTGCAGTATGGCTCCAAATGATTTTCAATTCTGTTGTCAGTTGCTTAAAACTCTGGGCATAAATTTCTACTTCAGAGTGCTTTAGCATTGGGACACCTAAATCCATTAATATTCCATTTGTCCCCAGTTGAAAATTAAATGTTTTTTAGGTGTCTGAACATCAGGGTATGTTGTTTATTTTTATTTATCTAGCAATACAAGCAGTCAAATGAATGCGTCCAAAATAATTTGGATACATCCGAATACTCACTTGCAAATTTTGGTATCCATGTAATTTCATTATTTACCTTTCTAATGGAATAATAAAAAAAAAAAAAAAAATCTGCAATACTCATGAACCATTCAGTGTTTCTAAAAAATTATTGGATATCTCTAAAAAAAGTAAAGAAAGAACTACATCACTTAGGCAAAAAAATGTCTAACAGCAACAGTCTGTTCTTTATTTCAAAGACAAATATTAATGATTTAACCCTTAATGCACCAAACAGAAGACAACAAAATTTACATCTGCAGAATTTCAAAAAAAGTCTCGCCCAAGCCATATCATATTGAGAATTTGAACACTAGAGGGCAAACAGTGTAGATTCAGATGATGTGGCTCATTATGAGCCACCTCATCTGGATCTACATTGTTTGCAAATTTAACTATTTTAATTTTTGGCGCTTTAAGGGTAAAGTTGCCTTTTACTTTTAGGTCTGTGTCACCTGTGTCTCAGTAACTCTATGGGGTTGTGTCAATAAACATATTTCAGAAATAATTTGAAAACAGCCATCCATGACATGTATTTAATAAAATACAGATCTGTTTTTGGGCCTTGAGTGTCTGCCTTTCAGGCATGGGGTCCTGCGATGGCACATGTCTGACGTTGTTCAGCCCAGTAGACTAGGACATCTGCACCGAGTGTGCCCAGAGCTGGAAAAAGTGGCATCAGAGTAGCGATAGCAGTGCCACTGAACGTCGGTTGTGGATCCACAATATCAAACTGGCAAAACTGTACACGTGCACGCAATACACAACACACACGGATATTGTACACAGGGACTGTGACATGGTATTGAAGTCATGGGGTTGAGTGTAGCCCATATGATTAGTTTGTAGCTCTGGATTGTTTAAATCTCATTATCATCTCACCTTTCCCTCCAGTGGCCTAAAACAATTGAAACACAGTAGAAACACTGCACAACCAGAAGGGTTTCTCACTGATAATAACAACCATAGTAATCCTACAAGCAATATATTCATCATCAGATTCTATAGTCAGCTAAATTATATTTATGTGACTAATGTAATTAAGTCTTGGAACTGAATATTGTTTAAACTAAAAATAACTTCAGAATCCATAGTCAGCGACTCTGGAGATTAATATATTGTCCCTATGCTACAAAATGATGACAGGTGATCATAAAATTAAGACTGGAAGCAGAACTACAGGTAAGGAGGAATTTTGAGGATAAATTAGATAATTTTTCTAGGATAAATCAGATAAAAAAAATTATCTCAAAAACATCTGTTGTGACACCTCATTTGAACCGTCTTGGTGAGACAGTTCTAATGAGGAGTCACAACATATGCTTTTATGGAGAAATTGGTAAATCATCCCTAAATTATCCATGTTAGGTGCACTGCAGGATGATTTTGCAAAACTCTGTAATGCAATATTCCAGATAAGAAGGGGTAACAGGGATAATTTAGGGACAATTTTCCTTTTTGCTATATGAAAACAGGTTGCTACCCCCCAGCTGAACCGTCTCACTGAGACAGTTCTAATGAGTCAGAATAAATGTTATCATTGAGAAATAAGGAAAATTATCATTGACTTATCCTAAAAAAACACATTATCTAGAGCTCTGGAAATGTATTAGACTGTGTGACTCAAAAGAAGTTCATATTCTTCAGATTTCAGGTCACATATCCAACAATGAACACCTCACAAAAAACATGTAATATTCACATGTGAGTCATGTCTTCAAAATGATTTCTAGTGATGGTTCTGTTGGTTATATCTGGACACTGATCACAATGATTTTGTCTCTGAGAAACCCTTCTGCATAGTGGACAACTTGTCATGACCATGTTATTGCTAGAATTTATGACACAAATTCAAAAATGGAGAAACAAATAAGGAAGGGTACCAGATGAAAAGACAATATTAATTTTCTTCAGTTCTCCGTAAAATCTGCTATTGTGGCTATTTTTAGTCATCTCATTAAGAAGTTCCAACTAATATCAGCAGCATATGTTTTTACAGAGAAATAAAAAACTATCGATTACATACCCTGTCTGCTCCTGAAAGGAAAACAGTCTTCATATTGTAAGAAAAGTAGTTACATTTCAATTCATACAAGGCTTACGCTAACTGAGTAAAGCACACTTACTAAATGGAGGTTTAGCATGAAGCTGAGATATAAATGATTTTCTTAGCCAGATGAATCAGCTGCTCTCGTTGCAGTTTTCTGTCTGAGAGAATGAGAAAAAGTATATTAAACTGAATATAAAAAAAAGACACACAAATTAGTCCTTCCTGTAGGTATCTATGAGGGGATGGTATTTCTGTGAATCTTCCCACATTGGGGTAAAGTTAAGACTAGGGCCAGATGAGTACTGTTTGCATTTCTATACTCTTCCCTAACCTATCTGTTTCTCCGTTATCTAGCATGGGGATAATACCAATGTGCCTACCTGTCCTGTCGACCCATCCAGTACTATACAAAATGATTGTCGACAGAATTTGGTCCCAAGCTTTACCAGTTACAGTGAATGACTATTATGAACGGCTATTGGCAAAGCTGATATTGCTGTTGATGGTCTCAGCCCACTGCACAGGAAGGGATATTGGTATTGCCCCCATGTGCAGGAGACAGCTCCACATAGATTTCGAAATACTGTTGGAAAGTATCAAAAAGCCAATTAAGAAAATAAATAAAACTTCTATAAAAAATAAATGGGTACCAAGTGATTTAACTACTTCTTGGTCGTTATTCTCATTGAAAGACATTTGTTATAACCATCCAAATAAACAAAAGAAACATTGCATGTCTTTGGCTTCTGCATGAATTGTGTGTACATGTAACATTGGTATGTATATGAGCTGTAGGAAGATCTATAAACACACATAAAATATAAACACACACTTTGGTGTGTGTATGTGTGTGTAAGAGAGAGCGAGTGTAGTGATGTAATGTGTTAGTATTACACATGCATTTGTATTTTTGCCCAAGTGCGTAGAGTGAGTTTGGTATGTAGCATGTGTTCTCAGTGATCTAGCTGCTAAACAGACCTTCCAAACTCCATCAGTGCATGCATCAGACCACTCTGGTAACCTCACTTAAATATAAGTCCAGTAACCTTCATGTTAAGCTTCAGGAACACCAGTAGCTCAGTAGGTTAAGCATTGGCCTACTGATCTAGTGGTCGGGTTCGAGACCCGCTTGAGGCGGGAATCTTTTCAATCATAAACAGAGTTCCATTGCACACAGCCTTCCATTATCACCCACTCATCGTCCTGATATGACTGAAATACTGTTAAAAAGGACGTAAACTTGCAAGTCATTCATCCATCCATGTTAAGTTCCTGAGCCTCAGGCCCTGTATTTCAGTTTCTAGTTTCGAACCAGTTTTCAGCTTCTCCATCAGTGCATGTGTCTGGTCACCTCCCACAAAACTAGGTCATGGTAAACTAGGTCACCAAGACCTACTTCATGAAAAGGTCACCATGTAAAGTGTTTGAGCCTCACGCAATTGAAATTTGAACTTTGCATCCACCAAACCACTCCATGTCAGCTCCACAAAACCAGATCAGCTACCTACTTCACCATAAGCTGGCATTATGATCTAAGCAAAGAAGTCAAACTAGGAGATTCTCAGTTTGATTACTCTAGTGATGGTCCCATTTGGACATAATACGTTCACCTTTTGCTTTCATTCTGGAGGCCTTATTTGTTAACCAATTTTGATATAACTTCACACAAATATTGGGTATGACAATTCCTCAAAGAAGAAAGCATTTCAGGGTGGTATGGTCAAGGTCACAGTCGCTGTGTTATAAAAAAACACTTAGTCATCGCTCTAGTGCCCTCATTTGTGGACCAACATCAATACAACTTCACACACATATTTAGTTTGACAATATCTTGGACAAGATCACATTTCATAATTCTAGGGCCAAGGTCAAGGTCACAGTTACAAATTTTAGGGAAAAAACTGACATCACTGTCCTTCTCATTCCATGACCAACAAAACTAAGTCACTGACCTACTTTCACAAAAAGTATATATCTCGCTTTTCATAGGCCCCAGACCTTTGAAACTCATCATTGCATGTACCATACCACTTTAGGCCACCCCCACAAAGCTAGGTCACTGTGACCTACTTTCACAAAAAAGACTATATCTTGCTTTTCTTAGGCCCCAGACCTTTGAAATGCTATCATTGCATGTACCATACCACTCTAGGCCACCCCCCACAAACTAGGTCACTGTGATCTACTTTCACAAAAAGTGCATATCTGGCTGTCATAAGCCCCAGACTTTTGAAACTCCATTAGTGCATGCACCTTACCACACCAGGTAACACCCCCCCCCCCCCACACACACACACCACTTTCACCTACTTTCACAAAAAAGACTATATCTTGCTTTTCTTAGGCCCCAGACCTTTGAAATGCTATCATTGCATGTACCATACCACTCTAGGCCACCCCCCACAAATTAGGTCACTGTGATCTACTTTCACAAAAAAGTGCATATCTGGCTTTCATAAGCCCCAGACTTTTGAAACTCCATTAGTGCATGTACCTTACCACACCAGGTAACCCCCCCCCCCCCCCCCCCACAACTAGATCACTGACTTCCTTTCACATAAAAGTACATATCTGGCTTTTTTAAAGCTCCAAACCTTTGAAAAACTGTCAGTGCATGCCCCTTACCACTCGAGGCCAACTCCCACAAAACTAGGTCACTGATATACTGTCACAAAATATCACATATCTGGCTTTTCATAGGCTCCAGGCCTTTGAAACGCAAGTGTATACACCTGATCACTCAAGGTCACCCCCTACCAAACCAGGTCACTATAGCTAATGACCTACTTTTACAAAAAAAAGTTCCTTTTCATATGCCCTGGACTTTTGAAACTCCATTATTGCATGCACCTTAACACTCTAGGTCACCCCCACAAAACTAGATCACTTTGACCTTCTTTCACAAAAAAGTATATATCTTGCTTTTCATAGACCCCCAGACCTTCGAAGCTCCAGCGGTGCATGCTTCTTATCACTCCAGGTCACGTCCAACAAAACTCTGTCAAAGATCTACTTTCACAAAACAAAGAACTATGATACCTATGTTTCATGGTTCATTGATTACGTATTTTATCTTAATCACTGTTTTATAGCTATGAATAGTAAAATGGCACCATTTCAGGTGAGAAATAGTATTTCATAGAATTTCTTATGTTGGCTTTCGACCTATATGTCAGGCTATGCTGACTTTGTAAAATTTTGCAACAAAAATTACACCAAACCTAATATTAATGTCCATTTCTTTCAAACCTTCAGACCTACAATCATCATTCCTTCTTAGAGTGGTTGTAAGTACTGTAGTATTTATTTCGACCTTTGACCTCTTTGTGATGCTCTGCGGACTTTGTAACATTTTACATCAAAAATTATATCTACTTTAGCATTTAAGTGCATTTCTCTATAGTTACAGTACTTACAGGCATCAAGCCTAGCATAAAATTGCCTCCCAGAATGGTCTCCAGGGTGTTGCACTTAATTTTACCCTTGACCCATATTTAATGGTCTGTAAGATTTAATGTCCAAAATTACTAGGTCCCTAGCATTTAAGTCTCTCTAACTACAATGCTTACAGTCACCAAACATGGCATAAAGTTTCTTCTTAGAATGGTCTCAAGGGGTATTTGTCTTATTTTTATTAGCTCACCTGAGCCGAAGGCTCACAGGTGAGCTTATAGTATAGGCAGGCATCCGTCTTCCGTCGTACGTCGTCCGTCGTCCGTCCGTCCGTCAACATTTTCAAACGACATCTCCTCTGAAACTACAAGGCCCATTGTAACTAAATTTCATATATAGCATCTATAGGCAGGGGGAACCAATAATACTGTTTTTTATCCAAATTGCTTCAGAACTTTGGTTGCTATGGCAACTTAAAGTTTCCATTGACTTGTATGGGAAAAATTGAAAACTTGCATTTATTGCTATGTCACTGCAGATATTTTGACAAAACTTTTACAGAAATGTTCCTTGAGTAGTCCTCCATCAACCACATGAAATTTTTGTCATTTGCACAATTTGGCTGGTTGCCATGGCAACCGAATGGTTAAACATAGAAAAAATATTCAAAAATCATCTCCTCAGAAACTATGCAACCAATAAAGCTCAAACTTCAAAGAAAGGATCTTGCCACTGCCCTCTATAAAAGTACTGTTTTTCTTGGCAATTGCTCTAGCAGTTTGGTTGCTATGGGAACTTAAAGTTGCCATTGACTTACAATGGCAAAATAGAAAATTTGCATTTATTGCTATGCCACTGCAGATATTTTGACAAAACTTTTATAGAAATGTACCTGGAGTAGTCTTTAACCAGCCTTGTCAAATTTATACAAATTGGGCAATTTTTCTGGTTGCCATTGCAACCGAATAGTTAAAAATGGAAAAATATTAAAAAACCATCTCTGCATAAACTGTGTAGCCAATAAAGCTCAAACTTTACAGAAAGAATCTTAGTACTAGCCTCTATAGAATTACTGTTTTCCATGGCAATTACTCCAGCAGTTTGGTTGCTATGGCAACTAAGAGTTTCCATTGACTTATAATGGGGAAAATGGAAATTGGCAATTTTTGCTGTCTCACGGCTTTTATTTAGATTTTGTTTCTACAGAAATGTTTCTTGAATAGTCCTCTATATTTCATATGAATTTTCTCCAAATCGCTGAATTTGATTGGTTGCCATGGCAAAATATAGGGTAAATTTTCGAAAAAAAAAAGAAAAAATGAAAAAATCTTCTGCTCAGAAGCCATATGGGGGATGAAGCTGATATTGTGCAAACATGTTGATGACAGAAGCCTCTACATGAATTTTGTTTTTTCTTCCAACCCAATAAGAACTTTGGTTGCTATGTCAACTTATAGTTTCCATTGACTTATAATGGGGAAAGTGAAGCCATGAGGAGGATGAAGCTGATACTTTGCATACATATTAATAACATTAGCCTCTACCAAAAGTATATTTCATATTATCATTGCCCATGTGAACTGGTTGCTATGGCAACTTAAAGTTTCCATAGACTTACAATGGGGAAAGTGGACATTTGGTATTCATTTCTGTGTTACGGCAGATATTTTGACAAAAGCTTTACAGAAATGTTCCTAGAGTAGTCCTCTATCAGCTATAAGAATTTTGCCCAAAGACCTGATTTTGATTGGTTGCCGTTGCAATTGAAGGGCCAAATTTTCAATTTTTTCATTTTTTTTTTTTTTTTTTTTTTTTGCCAAAGATCTTCTTCTCAGAAGCCATTAAGGGGGGATAAAGCTTATTTTTTGCATAAATGTTTGTGATATTATCCTCTACATAGAGAATATTACACGGTTGATTTGATCCCAGCCCTGATCTCAGCCCGAGTTGACCGTATCGGCCCGAGCCCGAAGGGCGAGGGCTGATACGGTCGGAGGGCTGAGATCAGGGATGGGATCAAAACAACCGTGTGATGATCTTTTTATCATATACTTTCTTATAGAAATTGAACTTTTGTAAGAAATACTGCAATATTTTTGTTCCATTAAATTTTTTTCTTCTTTTTATTGGCTGAAAAAAAACATGAAGATGTTCGAGTCGGAAGATCATGGATGGTGAGCCGTGCCGCCATTTTTCTTTCAGCTGGAAGTACAACTGAGCACAAAATGAAGAAAACACATCATAATTGTTTGGTATTTTAATCGTAAATGGCTCAGATTACAAAATAAAACTTACCGAGAATGGTTTTCTGGTTTTAGAACAAACTACGAAGCCTCTGCGTGTCCACTTTCAGCCAGTCGACGTGCGGCAATAAAACATGGCGGCAGACGTCTTTTAGCTCGCTGAATTGTTTTGATGATGTCAGCGGCATATTTGACGTTAGCGCCAAAATTGAGGGCCGATACAAGGGCTGAGATATTTCTGTCCCGCCCTGCACGTGAGGTGATCTCGGCCCTACACCGGACTTTTGGACAACAGGGCTGGACAGCGCTTTCTGACAGGGCTATAATGGGTGGGCCAAATATCTAGTATCAAGGGCAATACTAGTGAAAGTATATGATAAATAAATGGTGTGTTTTATTGCTGTTGTGCATGTTGTTTTGTTGCTGTGGCAACTTAGTTTTTCCAACATAACCTCAGTGCTCAGGTGAGCGATATAGGGCCATTGGCCCTCTGGTTCTTGGTCTGTTTTTCATGCTTTGCTCACTTCAAAAATTAAACGTTCAGCATTACACCATAGCCTACTTTACGTACAAATCCAGTTATATTAAGCTTTTAAACATAAATTCATCAAAGATTGCTTTCACTTTCTTCTCACCATGATCTCTACTAATTATGAAGTGCAATGCAGGTGTGATACAGCATTCTGCGGAATTCTTTTTGAATGTGTGAATAACAGTACAAAGTGTGGTGAGTGATTAACAAATATGTGTTAATGAGCAGTGGAAAGGTATGGTGGTTGGAGTGTTAATGCATATAAAGTATAGGTAGAGCACAGGGAATGTGGGATCCACCGTTGGAAAGCATGTTAAGTGATTGGTAAATGAGTGTTCATGCATAGGATGAGAAATTGCAAAATATGTGATAACAGGAGAAAACTACATGAAGTGAGATTTTAGTAAATTGTGTATGCCTTTTGGTATGCAAAATGTGTGATAGGCATTGGAAATGTGGTGATCTATATGTAGGTGAGTGTAGGTGAAGGTGAGTGTAAATGCATATGGCATGTTAGGCAAAATGTGAGACTGACTGTAGATAAGTAAGAGGAGTGATAGATGAATGATTATAGATGTTTAGAACTCATATGTATGATAAGCATGTGAAAAATTATGGCAAGTGAGAAGTAAATGAGTGTTGACATACAATCTGGGCTTGATAATCATGATTGTAAAGGCCATAGAGAAGTTTGGTGAGTGGTTAAATGCATGTGATAAAACATGTGTGATGGAATGAATTAGTGAATGAGTGCTAATAGTACATATGACAAGTTATAGGCACAATGTTTAAATAGAAAACAATGTGATAATGACTGTTACATGTGACAGGCATAATGTGTGATATGTAGCAGAAAGTGTGGTGAGTGATGTGTAAATAAGTTAATGCATGTGACATTTAATTTATGATAGGCAGTAAAATTGTTGTAAGTGATAAGTAGATGACAAGGGCTATGCAATGTATATGACAGGCAGTAGAAAAGCGTTGTGAATGTTTAGTACATAGGGTTACTGTGTATCACATGGTAAATGCAGAATGCTTTACATGCAAAATATTTGATAGGCAATAGAAAGGATTATTAAATGCATATGGTGGTGCTTAGCTGGCATAACAGGCAGTATAAAACAGGAGTAAAAATTAAGTAACTGATTTATAATTCTTGGGACTTGTGATGTTCAATATTTGTGATTGGCAAAACAAACAAAATGGTAAATTGTTAGTTGATGTGATACTGAGTGACATGTAAATGAGTGTTAATGTGATGTGTGATTGTTGAATGTGTGAGAGGCAGTAAAAAGTGTGGTGAGTGATTACTTTATAAGTGATGTGACGAGTGACATGCAAAATATATGACTAGCAGTAGAAGGGGGGAGTTGTTAATATATGATGTTAATGTGCCGATATAAGCAAAATTTATGATAAGTAATATTGTGATAAGCAATAGAAATGTGTTATGAGTGATTAATAAAAGAGTATTAATGCACATGACAAGTGATCAGTAAAATGTATGACAGGCAGTATGAAAATCCTGAATGATAAGTAAACAAGTTTGAATGCATATGAATAAATGTGTGAAAGGCAAAAGTTGTGATGAGTGGTTAGTATTTGTGTTGATGCATATGTGAATGTTAAAATGTGCAATGGGCTGTAAAACATTTGGCAAGAGACTGGTGTATGAAAGTTAATGCATGTGAAGTATGCTATGCACAATGTTTGTCAAAGGCAGTGAAAAAAATGATGAGTGAATAGTACATAGTTTTATTGTGCTGTGTGTGTTAGCACAATGTGTGAAAGGCAGTAAAAAATGTTCGAAGTGATCATTGATAGGGTCAGTTAATGCATAATGACATATGATATGCAAATTGTGACAGGCATTAGAAAAATATGGTACAGCCAAGGACGGAAGTATGTTGGGGCATCCTTATTAAGACTCATATGACAGTCACATGCCAAACAATATAAACTCATTTGTTTGTATATTTAGATTTGAGGAAATAAAAGACTAATGTTCAAAGAACTGAGCATAAACCAGCCATCACATTCACTCTTACAAATGAAACAGAAAGCCCTTCTCCGTCTAGAAGTCGTGTTAAGTTTTTTTCCCTGAAGGGCAGTTTATTATGTCCCCCCCCCCCTCCCCCCCGCCCCACCACCACCACCACAATGGGGATGGGACATTGCTTTATGGATCCCTTCAGGGTTGGCATTTGCATCTGCTTAGCTTCTTGCCTGCACTTTGTCTCCTGAATGAATAGATGGATTTTGACAAAACTTGCACTGATACATCATTGGGTGGAGAGGGGTGGGGCATGGGCAAGTGGGGGTTGGGGGGGGAGGCAGGGGAGTTGGAGAACTGAGAAGAGTTTGATGACAAAATGTGAAAATGGCTTGACTGCTACATATATCTCCTGAATGGATGGATAGATTTTTATCAGTTTCACAGATACATACTAGGAGAAAGAAAATAACTGATTAAATTTGGGTGGACCTTGACCCCATTTGCAAGGTCAGAGAAAGATGAAAAATGCCTTGTCTGCACCAAATCTCCTGAATGAATAGAAGGATTTGAACCAAACTTGCATAGATATTTTGTTGGGAAATGCAAAAGAATCGATTCGATTTTGGTGACCTTGACCATATTGTTGAAAATGCCTTGCCAAAGAACGTTGAAAATGCCTTGTCTCCTGAATGGATAGATGGATTTTAACCAAACTTGCACAGATATGTGCCTGAGAGATGAAAAAGAAGTGATTTGATTCAGGTGACCTTGGCCCAATTTCCAAGGCCACAGGGGTCAAAGAGTTTAAAAATTCCTTGTCTGCACCTTATCTCCTGTTTTGGTGGATGGATTTGAACCAAACATGCATAGATATATCATATGGAGATGCAAAAGAACTGATTAGATTTTGGTGACCTTGACTCTATTTTCAAGGTCACAGGAGGTCAAAGAATGCTGAAAAAATGGCTTGTCTTCTCCATATTTCCTGAATGGATTTTAACTGAACTCACACAGATATATTATATGGGGATGCAAAAGAATTGATTAGATTTTGGTGACCTTTACTCTTTTTTCAAGGTCACAGGGGGTCAAACAAAAAATGTTGAAAATGCCTTGTCTGCACCATTTCTCCTGAATGGACGAATGGATTTGAACCAAACTTGCAAAGATATATCACTGGCAAATGCAGTGGTTAGATTTTAGTGACCTTAGCCTCATTTTCAAGGTCACAGGAGGTCAAAGAATGTTGAAAATGCCTTGTCTGCACTATACTTCCTGGAGAGATTGATGGATTATGACCAAACACAGATAACCAGGAGGTGGAAAAGAACTGATCAAATTTTGATGACCTTGACTCTATTTTCAAGGTCACAAGAGGTCAGAACTTTGCAGTATTTAGGGAAAATGATACTGCTGGGAAAGCACATGTTGGATTGGGGGGGAGGGGGGAGGGGATCTGTTTTTATCCCAAATGGAGGCATATTAAAATTGCATCATCCTATTGTCTTCTACAAAGTGTGTCTTCAAATTACTGAAGCAAGTTTAATCAAATATGACTAAGGGATAAATCATGATGTATCGATGCACAAGATATTGATTTCTACTCTCTCGGTTGAGGTCACAAGCAGCAGTACCATGGTAATATGGATGCTTTAAAGAGGAAGAGAGCTCAAGCCCTCCCATGGTCAAAACTATATTGCAGACTGAGAAGATCACTAAATATTTTGTTCTCAAACTTGACTGATATGCTTATTGATTCGTTTCTGATTGTTTGAATAGCAAAGATACTGGCACAATGCTAAAACTAGTTATATCCATTACATGTGTATATAAAGGCGTGTATAGAAAGGCTCGTTTGATGCTAACAAATTTGCTGTTCTCAACACAGGTTTGATGGAGGAGACAATGTTACCACCAAAAACAAAGCCTGCAGCACCAACGGAACCTTTAAAACCAATTCCAAAACGCTCAACAGGGTAAGTTCTAGTACAGGAAATACGTCCCATTATTATAAAACTGGCAATATGTCCCATTTTAATAATTCAGGAAATTTGTGTGATTTTTTATACAGGAAATGTCCCATTATAACACAGGAAATATGTCCCATCCTTATGATAATGTACTATGGTGGATGTGCTACCTTGCACATACACAGCAGTTGTCTCGCATACAGACAAAACCCAATTTGCAAAGTCATATCACTGAATCCAAGAGAAAGGTCCACATGTATTTGCATCACAAAAAAGTATCGGCTCAAATACCTCTGATGAGTTTGCTTTAAAGTCTGTTTCTTTATGCCGATGCATTGGGCTGTGACAGGCTTGAGAAAATGTTGCAGCCTGAAACCCATCATATAAAGGCATATACCTGAAAACATGGCCCTATTAATGATGGAGTGACTATTAAAAATCAGGCCAGTTTCTTGACCAATAGAGCAATAATACTGGTACTGATTTTGATGTAGGCACATCAGAGCCACTCAGATTACCGTTATAATTCAATAAATTGGTAACTATCTACCGCAGTTGTCCTAAAAGTTGAACTGTTGCTTTAACAATGCAGTACTGCGTCCAAAAGATAGAATGACAAACAGTAGACCCTGATCAGACTGCTCCCTAGTCAGATCTGTGCATGCACTGTTTGTCCAGATGTATTTCTCCCAATAGTGATTTTTACACTAATTGGCTATTACATGATCAAATGTAATGTGAGCCTGCTGAAATGTTCTCTTTTGATCCAGCAAATTTTGCATGAAGTTTATTCTAGAGGACAAGGCAAATACAGTTAGGCTAATCCATACAAACTTACAAAAGCACAAAATTTTTACTTTTAAATAAATTACTGCAATTGTATCAAAGAACGGATCTCATGTCATAAGAACAGGTTGCTAATTAAAGCCCTGTATTTACCCCAGGTATTCCTATATTTACTGTTGTTTATTCCTACATATACTGGTTAGGTCTGAAGAGAAATCTGAGCCACCTGTGAAGAGATCTCGCCTCCATGTCACTGTACCACCACCTAGTCTTCCCTCCCCAACAGTTACCACACCAACACAGTCCTCACCCACATCTCCAGGAGAAATGCATGGCAGAATCAAGATCATCCCTGCAAGACCAAGACGTAAGTATCTGGTAACCACTTCCCAGATAATGAATAAGTATTTCAAACACATTCTTCTTGCCTTCAAGACAGAAGAGCAAATAGGAGTGGGCATACCCAGACCAGATGATGCATTTGTGCAGGCCGGTCTGAAAATGTGTACAATATATTTGCTTAGTTTAACTCACGAAATGGATCTCATCATTCAGACATTCCAGGCTTGATTTTCTCAAATTCTGATCACATGGAGTGATGTTTAACACATGATTTTCATTTCACCATCCATTATGATATATCGAGGAATGTTAAAACAAAATTTTGGCATTTGCACAAAAATTAGACTCGTGTGAAATACTTATGAGCCTCCTTAAACCATAGAACAATTATGAGGATAGGGAACTCAACATTTCACAGGTATTTACTGTAATGCCATTGTAAACATTTAAAAATTTGGACACCTATAATTAGAATAATTATTGTCCTGTAAATGGAGTAGTTTGGTTTCTCAATGCAGTAATGTGTCAAAAAGATACAGATGAAATGGCAAACAGTGTAGACCCTGATTAGACTGCTCAATGAGCAGTCTGATCCAATACTTCTAATTTTAGGGTAATTCTCGAAAACAATATTCACAAAAACTTGTCCCAATTAACAGCACTAGCTTATTTTATTACAGCCAACCATGAAATCCATGATAGTTCTGGGTTTATGGACAGTCTGTCTTCAACAGCAAGAACATATGGTCAATTCAAGAAGAAAAAGAAGGCTGCTGCTGCCGCCGGTCAGAGTCTTGGTCAGAAATCACCCACCACACCACCTTCTCCGATCTCGCCGACAACTGCTGTAGCCAGGAGCCTTCCTTCTGTACCCTCAGTAAGTGTAATTGATAAAAATGAATAATAATAGTATTAAAAAAATAAGATAATGTAAGTTAGTACATGTAAAGTGTACAATTTGTTGTAGATGCGATTGTGTTAGCTCAGTCGAGCCACAGTATTTTCTTTATCATATAGCACTATCATTGTCATACAGTACCAGATGTGGGATAATTGTTCTGTTTCACGTTAAAGACTTAAAGTTTTAAGCCCTCACTAGACATCCCTTGATGAGTCACTTGTGGCTTTACCTGTGACAGCAGAAGTGAGACATACCATAATGACCCTAAAATTTCAGACACCCGAAAGTTGGACAATAATTGTTTGAAAATTCTTATAAAGTGGATTTTACACATGGCAATGCATCCAGATGGTGGTTAGAGAATGACAAATGTTGAAGACCCTGATCAAACTGCTCCTTGAGGAGCAGTTTGATCTGGGTCTACAATATTTGCTCAGACTTGTGTGTCTGAATATTTAGAGTCATCACGGTAGGTATTGGTATTCCTGAATCAGTGGCGGTGGTGTAATCTTTGCTCTGAGTTTTCTGGTTTAGCTTTGTTTTGTGACAATTCATTGACAGACAAGACACTGAATGTTAAAATTGAAAAGATATATATACTGTCACGATCAGCATGTGCAGTAAGGATCACACCTATCATACAGGCTGGTCCAGGCGAGCATGGTTTGTATATACATTTGGATATGTGATATGCATAGGAGCTGCCATATAAGCAAATAGCCAGGTGCGTAATGAAGTTTTGTCAGATTTACAAAATTTCAACACACCTGCATATTTGTTTATAGAAAAGTCACTGAGGCAAAATTGCAATACAGGTTGCATACAAGCATGACAGTTTGAAATACCTTTTGTGGGGTTAAATACTAGACTTTACTTCAGGAGTATGAACATGATGTGCATATCCTGAAATTTGCCCAAGTTAAGCCCTTGTAATGCAGCAATGCCAGCATAGCAAATACGTATTTCTAAAGTAGCAAAATGAATATCTACAGTTTTACAAGGACACTCTTCAAGATGAACCAAGTCCAGAGAAAAAAGAGATTAAAAAAGAGATTAAGAAAGAAAGAAGCCCATCACCAGATGAACAGCAGATGACAGGAAGTGATGTCACTGTCAAGATGGAGGATGTCAAGGTCAAACAAGAAATAAAGACAGAAGATGAAGTTCAGGTTAAAACGGAAACTGATCCAGGTTAGTGTTTTGGAAAAAAAAAATATGTTACTGTATTTATTCTGCTATGAGATGGAAGTTTACCCTTCCAAAATTACCTTAAATATGTAAATTGGTCTTGTGAATTCAGCTATAGAATGAGTTTTTCTCTTCCAAAGCAGTCCCAAAAATCTAGATCTGTCTTTTAAGACAGATCTAGATTTTTGAGATAGCTTTGGAAGGGGGAAAAACTTTTATAACCAAAGAAATAGGATATATAAAATTGATTTACGGCTGTATGTGTGCTGTGTCTTAGCCTTCAGCATGTTTGGGACAAAAATACTTTTGCAAAACAGTGTGTTGACCAGGAGCTTTTTTACCAGGCTCAGCACTGTTTGCAATGTATGATATTCCATGCAATTTGTACTCAAATATTGAATGATCTGGGTCAGATTTGAAGATGTTTATGAAATTTTTACCATTGTAAATTCAAATGGTATTCTTGTGACTTCAGAACCACAAAAAGCTGACAGAGTCTGTTAAGTATGAAAAGTTAACCCTTTCATGCATTCTATCTGGTTCTTTCGGATGCATTACTGAGTTGTGAAGCCAAGCTATTCCATCTTTAGGACAGCTATGGTAAATATTTTATGTATCCCAAAATATTAGAATATTTATGATGGTAAAAATTTCCCCGACTATCTTTGATTAGATGATACAGAGTTTGGTCAGGCAGTGAAAGAAGAGAAGTACACACCTGGTGATGCCCTTGAGAAAGAAGGAAAAGGCTTGTTGACGACGGGAGCCACCAAGAAAAAGAGAAATAAGAAGAGAGTCACGTGGAAAGAAGACAGTGAACTTAAAGAAATATTCTACTTTGAGCTGGATGAGGAAGAGAGAGGTATGGATTATTTATCATGCATGCCCATCCATTTCACCCTACCTGTGGAAAGGAGAGAAAAAAATCTGATGGTTCCCCTACAACTAACATTAAACTGCATGATAATTGTGAGCTATATAACATTACAAATTACAAATTATTCCCTAAACAGTTCAAGTTTCTAAGTCCCATTAATAAAGGAGATATGGAGATATAAAGTTTTTAAAAGCATCTAGTGGCAGTCCTCACAGAACTTCTTGACTGTTTTGTATGGTCATTCTTTGTGTAAAAATATTTAAGATTTGCAACTTAATTTTAATCACACTGCTAGATTTGGTCTCCTAAATTCTCACAGACTTCTGTGAACTGTGTAATGGCACAAAACCTTCTATTGCACAGGGTATAATCGATGCCGCTAATTTTCGCTTCCTGCAGAGACTGTACATCATATTTGGCTTCCGCCGAGACTGTCCACAAACTCTTGCTTCCTGCCGAGACTTCTGTACATGATAAATGGCTTCCTGCAGAGACTATCCACGTGATTCTGCTTCCTGCCGAGGCTCTCGGCAGGAACAGAGTCACGCGGACAGTCTCGGCAGGAAGCCATTTTTCGAGGACAGTAGTCTCTGCAGGAAGCAAGAGTTCGCGGAAAATCTCGGCAGAAGCCAAATATGATGGACAGTCTCTGCAGGAAGCGAAAATTGGCGGAATCGATTATACCCTGTGTATTGTGTCTGTAGTTTGTCTTTGACATTACACATAAACACAGTGACTCTTGCATATGTAGTTTATAGGTAAGACAAAGAATCTCCTGTAGGTTTGGCACAATTTTTAGTAACACATGATTATACTGAATATAAAAAGAAAAAATACCAATCCCATTTCTTCAGTTATAAAACTAGACTTTTCCTTACCAAAACAATTCCCAAAATCTGGAGTCGTCTTATAAGATGAGAATACTTTGGATGAGAAAACCCCATGCCATACTAGACTGATATAGAGCTCTAGGTAAGAGGGGTATGTGATGATAATTAAGGGATAATTTTTTTTATTTCTCATTGAAACCATATGTTGTGACCCCTCATCTGAACAGTCTCGTCGAGACGGTTCAGATGAGGGGTCACAATGTATGTTTTTATTCAGAATAAGCAAAAATTATCCCTAATTATCACCGAATACTCCCTCTTATTTAGAGCTCTGTGAGATACGAAGGGAAACTGTGTGTCTTATAACAGAAAAAATATGCTAGGGTTCTAGAAACAGCTCAAAGTGAAGAAAGTTGTAAGTTCCTGGTACAGAAGTCCAGTTAAGGATAGATTTTGAGGATAGTTACGAAATACTTCATGTTCATACTGCAGTGCTGCAGATAAGAAGGGGTAACAGAGAGTGCAGGGATAATTGTCCCTGATTATGAATACAACTATACTTTGTGAATCCTCATTAGAACCGTATCAACCAGATGGTTCTAATGAGGGCTCACAGTGTATGTTTTCAATTAGAAATAAGAAAAAATTATCACAGAATTATCCTCAGATCCCCACCTTATCTGGAGCTGTGTAACAATACTCCATTAGAACTATTTTTGAATCTTTCATGAAAACTGCATTATCTGATGAGGAATCACAGCATAAATTTTGGGCTAGGAGTAAAAATCCTTTTCTGAAACTCTGATTATAGACCTACAGAAAAAAAATGACCAGGTCTCAGTTGTTTAAAGACATTATTAGTAGGGATGTAACGATAGTCCAAAAATGACTATTGCGATAGTATTGACATTGCAAGAAGTACCATTGCGATACTATTACTATTGTGGACTACTATTGCAATACTATTGCGATACTATTGTTTGAAAAATATATTCTTGTTTTGAGGAAATAATGAATATGGTACCATTCCCATATGTATAAAATGTGTACAACAGAGATTAACATCTGCAAAGTTTAATCTATCATTGTGTTTCATAAACACAGTTTCTAGTTATTTTCAAATGTGCACTGGTTTGGCATATTTATGCATAAAGCCCTACATTTCAGACCTTTCATTTCAATCATTTGTAGTTTCATCTGATTGGTCAAAGAGATCAAATGTGTTCTAATGGCCAACTGAATTCTCCAGGGCCATGAACCATTATCTGTCTATTCAGATTTTGCCTTCCCTGAATGGTTTGTGCACCTGGAGATGTTGAACAATCAGCTGACAGAAGCTGAAACATTTTTGTTAATAATATTTTTGCGTAAATATTACTTGCCACTTGTATAAAT
Source organism: Ctena decussata (assembly GCA_963989385.1). Classification (NCBI taxonomy): domain Eukaryota; kingdom Metazoa; phylum Mollusca; class Bivalvia; order Lucinida; family Lucinidae; genus Ctena; species Ctena decussata. Next base: position 8,579,565 of record OZ022498.1, read on the forward strand.
ATCATATGTCACCTATGTGTGACCATACATGTTTACCTACATGAATAAAGTTGTTTTGTTCTGTTCTGTTTGTATGTACAAACCATAAATCCTGAGGATTCTGAAAACTGAGGATTTAACAAGTTTCTGCGGTTGCTTATTAACGGTAAACTCACCCGTCCATTACCGCTGGGAGAAATGAGCCGCATTGTTAATGGAGCGCGTGAGGGCTTTAATTTACTGAATATATTTAGTTGTCGCTAGGTACAGAGCTCATGATTAGTGTTAGATGTGAACAGGAAAGACCGGTTTGCGCAGGCTGATTTGATTTATTGGTGTATGCAACCAGGTACCTTTTAATACCTGTCTCATGGATACACTGCACGTGACAATTATAGTCAATTTATAGCGGCTCTTTTGATCTCTACAATGTCTGACCCATAAACGAGCAGGTTATTGCACATCAACGCTGCCGTTAGTATTGTGCTCAATAACTGCGTAGACCTGATCAGAATGCATAATTTTCGCACTGTCGAAATTAAGTAAGATAGAAAAAAAAATAATTCCGATCAGCCATCAGCGGAAAACGGCTGTCAAGTCTCAGTAGTCTGATGGAGCAAGAGGCTAAGTGTACATGCGACTAGCTTAGCTCTTGCTACCGTATTACGTCAGCGCAGCCTTATCGGGGAACGCACATTGCGTATATTCAAAAAGCGTTGAACATGATACCGAAAAACGTCTGCGCAGTGCGAACGCGGAAAAAAGTATATACACACACACAAATAGCATATAGACGCAACTGGCCGGTTGATTACGCCATGCGCAGATCGTCTGCTTGATAACCACGTGTTAATATGTGAGCATCGTAAATCTTGAAATGGGAAAACATGTACGCAAAAAAAAAAAAAAAAAATGGTTTCAGAAAGATGACCGTACATTCGCGGGCCAGCAGAAACAATTGTCTATTATCTTGTGTGTTACGATTGAGACATTAGCCGCTGGACAGAGTGGTGCACACATTGCGAATTCGAATACTATGGGACGGACAGCCAGACTCAGTACCTAGAGTGTGCAACCACGAATTCGTTAAGCTGAGCCTCCTGGGGAACATCGTTAAGAGGATTTGACAAAAAAAAGTAGGAGCGAGTCAGAAATAATATCTGCGCAGCCTGATCAGAAAATGCGTATAAAATGACTGTCTTCTGATTATTATATAATTCGTCTGTCCAGCGGTATTCGGCGGAATAGCTTCATGCGAAAATACTGTACCAAAACCGGACTGCACAGCCAGTGACCTATATATAGAGTGACTTGCATCTCCAGTTAAATATACTAATTAAATTACTAAACAAATTAAATTTCATATTTCAAATTATTCGTATATACATGTGCGTACGCTGATCAGGCGCCGCGGACACGCAGGCTAAGCCGAGTCTACCTTACAGACCGTAAGGTATAATAAACACATGTTCCGAAATAGCATCAATATTGGTTAATAAGTAAACTTTTCGGCACGTGCCGTTAGCGGCTAAATCTTTGACATCAAAGGCTGATCGAAATGCTTTGATCTTTGTGACCTGTTTCGGCACTGGACTATTTTCAGTGGCGGCTGAGCGAATTCATTTTTCTGGAATTTGAAAGAACTCCTATGCCTAAAATGACGCTTCCTTCTTTTCATGATACGTCAGTTCCTTTTTCGATGGGAGTAATGTTATTCTTGAGGAATTAGTTTGGGACTGCAGGCGTTTTACCCATTTTCTTTGCATCAAAATCGCAAGAATGCCCCTTATCTGCAGCTCTGTATATCAGATTAATTAGGACACGTGTTAACGTTTTATAGACAGTAGGGAGTTTTATACGTCGGGGCAACATCAAACGGCCGTATGTAACACTTATCAGATGTATGCCAGACGCCAGAGGTGAAATTTCTTGATGTATGGAAGCAAAACCGAGACGTAATATACAGCCATACGTCGGTTAACGGAAGCCATGTTTGTACAAACAGTCTGCCGCACACATTCGCTTTAAAGAAAGAAGGCAACAGCGGAAATTATCTGAAAAAATTGTAATGTAGGAGACTATCGAAACTATCGATAGTCCAAAACACTATCGGCGATAGTCATCGATGTCTCACTTTACTATCGATGCAGTACTATCGGCCGAGTTACTATTGCAATACATCGATAGTCCGATGTATTGTTACACTCCTAATTATTAGTAAAGGAGATGTTATACTTCCAAAGGTATTGTATGCAAAAATGCTGCCATTCTCTTGCTATAAAAATGTGATGCTTATTTGCTCTGCAAAAGCTGCTCTTATTTTTACAGCAAAAAATATTAGCACACTCAGTTTTATGTATGCTAGAAAAATTATGAATCCTTCACTAAGTACTGTGTTAAGATAATGGTACTTTGAACAACAGGACCCTGAAAAATGATTGTCACAAAATTTGTTTCAGAAAATGTGAATAGACCTAAAGACTTTAACCTGGCCAAGAAACACGAGATGATGATGGATAGAAAGGTAATATTTTATCTCTTTTTAAATGATACTATGCTTTGCCTGTATTAATATCATGAGAAAATATGTCTTATAGCATGTGTAAAACAAGACAGGCTACCTGATCAGAGTTTTTTTTTTCTGTGCATGTACAGTTGACTCTCATACCTCAAACATTGATATCTCAAAGTACCTGCTAATATCTTAGAATATAGATTGGTCATGTTTCCTATTTTTCATTACATTACAACTCCTGTTATCTCAGAGTACTGGTATCTCAAAGGACTTTTTCGATTAAGGCGAGGATTTTCCCCATGATTTAAAAGTTTTACGGATCACTGACATTTGCTTTGCATTTATGACTATGACTTGTAACTTGCATGGAAAATGAATTTTCAACTGCTTGTGTCTATGTAAAGTACGTTAAACATACGTTGACGTTGACGTCATTGTTGAGATAAATTGTAAATTATCCTCAAACTGATCGTTGAAATAATGATTTATTGTATACATTTCACCCTTTTTGACTTACATTACTTACATAACAGACAACACTGGATAGTTTTGACTATATGTATGTGACCTTGACCTCATTTCAAGGTCATTGTACACAATAAAATCCTTGAAGATCACAGTGCTACTGTTGACCATTCTTCTTCTTTGGTTTATTGAGTATCGTTCCCCCCCGTGACCCAGCTTCCCACTCATATATATTGCGTACTTGCATCGCATAAGTCTGCTGCATGAAGGAAATGCTGGGTCACGGGGGGGAAAGTACTTGTATCTTAGTTATAGTGAAGCGTTCTCTTTTGGCCGCTTTGACCGGAAGTATAACTGTGGTTTTGCATGTTTAAATGCCAGTCAGGCGTCACAAGAAGAAAATCATTGCTTTGTATTGTGATATGCATGTATTTAGCATGCATTTATGACAAAAATGTATGAAATGAATGACTGATTTCAATATTTTTATTACCTCAAAAATTGAGGTATGCGAAAACCTTGAATTAAGGGTAGGTAGGGTCAGACTGGATTATCTCCCCATGTCTTTGGGTCTGAATCACAAATGATCTGATTTCATACGGCTTACATATTTGTGGAAGCTCCGCTAAGAAAAAATTGCACACTTTATACTTTTGAAAATTCGGACCTGTCGCGCCGGTCTAATGGGGAAAATCCTCGCCTTAATCGAAGAAGTCCTTAGATTTTATGGGGACCAGAAAATTTTCTTTGAGGTATCATCAGTTTGAGATGAACTTGGACTTTGAGATACCAAGAGTTGACTGTGTAAAGATACCACAGGATCCATAGATTGTTCTGCAACAGCTTGAGAACCAGCATCTGTTTATATATAAAATGTTTAGAAACCCCTGCTTTCGAGCTCCATTTTCATCACATAACGCTACCATGTTTCTTTTGTTATATAACAGGGCTCGGTTGTTCAAAGCATCGTTAGCCTAACGAGCTCGTTAAGAGGTTAACTCGTTAAGTGTTTTATGACTTTATAACCAAATACACAGACATTTTTTGTTGAAAAAAATATGAGAAGCTTCTCACATTTTTTTAACAAAAAATATTGCCGTATTAGAGATATTAATGTTTGAAATTTTAACGAAATGTTAACTAACGATGTCGTTAGTTTTGAACAACTTGGCCCTGGAGTTTATTCTTCCAAAATTACTGAAAATATGTAAATCAGTCCTGTGTAACTTTGCTATAAAGTGGGGTTTTCTCTTCCAAAACAGTCCCGAAGATCTAGATTGGTGTTACAAGACAGATCTAGATCTTTGCCAAAGTTTTGGAAGGGAAAGCCCCCATCGTATAACTTAAGAAATAGGGTACCTCAAGACCCATTGTTTGTTCCATACACTTTATAGAAACGTGACCCACAACAGAGAACACCCTCATGGAGAAGGTTCTGTTTAGGTGTTGCAATACGTTGTACGTGAGAAATAAAAAGGTAATCCCAAAAGTACCCTCAGTATCTATCCATATCTGGAGCTCTGATTAACATTTTATTCAGGCGTACTGAGTATCATATTGTATTTATATTTTTTCAGGCTATGGAATCTGGAAGAAGATTGATCAATGATCTGATGGCTGAACAGATAGCTGTGAGTATTGTACATAGATTATCTACAGTTTCTAGCTTTATTTATACAGTGGAGTTTTCTTTGTGACACTATGCCAGCATTCTTTAGCTATGTCAGGGATCTATATTAAGGAATAGCATTAAAGAGAAAAGGGTTACCAGTATATTAAGACTGAACTACAACAGAGTACTGTATTGTACCTTAATTTTGGGACATCTAAAATGATGAATTTTCCATTTGGGACAGATGGATAATTCATTATTTTAAGTGACCCAATACTTAAGCACAAAACTGTTTATTGGCCTTCACTGACTGCTTGTTTGCCTTATGCAGTTACGAAGTTCAAGAAGAGCTATTGTACTACCCCCGGCGTTAGTGGCGGTGGCAGCTATCCTGTCCCGGTGACAGGTCTTGTTCTAAACAAGATTAAACCTACTGTCTTTGTTCAGTTAATACTAATTCCAAGTGGTTGCCTCAGCAGTAGGTACAATTTAACAGAGACACAGTTACTGCATCTGAGAAGTTATAAAGTTAATATAACCAACATGTGATGTTGGTTATATTAACTTTATAGCTTGTCAAATGCAGTTTAAACAACAAGAAGTAAACTATTTGTTTAAATTTTACAGTCATATCGATTTTGTGAAGTTAATCAGGTAGGAAACCGCTTCAGGGTTTAGTTTATCACCATTGGAGGTGCATTGTTTTGATCCTTCCTCAATCTTTTCTTTATTCGATACAGCCTAGTTAGTTCCTGAAGAGTTCTTGTTTGTATTATGTTTTAATTTAGTTTGTGTATTCTGTACTTTGAATCTGGGATGAAGGTTTTGGTCAGTGGCAGCAAGTTGATAAATTTAGACATTTTTGTCTTTATTTCTTGGAACTCATGCATTTGATAACTTTGGTGTATGAAGGAATACCATGCTGACATGCAGAAAAGTTACTAAAACACTTGACAATAATGTACTTTAAAAAATTGTCTGAGCAATTGTTTACATTATTCCATCAGCATATTTCAGACATATAATTTTTATAAAACCAAACTGTTTCAGTTTTAGAACAGTTGTGATACTCAATTTTCCGAATTTTTACGGTAGTCATTTATGGATAATGAAATAGAAAAATGAGCCGCAATGACAAAATCAACAAAGTAGCATGAGCACGCATCAAAGACTCAAATCAGTCTGGGCATCTGTGTGCTTTAAGGGTAGCTTAGGGTCTAAGCTATCTCCATGCGGACAGTGAAGACTCTGATCAGACTGGGCGGATGCCCAGGCTGATCTGAATCTTCGCACGCCACACATGTCATTTGTTGGTTTTGTCGTGTCGCGGCTGTGGGCAGCCCTTGACAATAGTATATCATATTATGTATATTTTCACATACATTTTGCATATTTCACAGTGGTATCGTCCAAAGTTAGTAGCTGGTATCAAGCCATTTGAGAATGGTAAAGATAGTCAGGAGAAGGAGATACAGAAGGTGCGAGAGCAAGGGGTACTACAGGCCCTTTTCTTTGACAAAACAATGTTGCCAGGGACCCCGGCTGAGCCAGAATTGGAGCATGAAGAAGTGACTGAGCCCAAGACTATACCTTTAGAAGATGTAAGTTTGTCCTAGTGATTGAAGTGGGTTTGAGCTGCGACAGTCAGAAAAGGTGCTGAGTTCATATGCAGACAGCAGAGATTCCAACCAGCTTTTGGATCATGAGTATAGGTGCAAAATGAGGCTCCGTAGGAATGCACTGACTGGCTTTACTGTTAGATGATGTGCTAAGTACCCTTTTGGCTGTCACTGCTCAATTTCACTTCATGATGTCTCATTGTAAAAGATCAGTCCCCAAAAGAAAAAAAAAGAACAAGAGAGAGAGAGAGAAAGAAAAATGCAACAAATACCTTCAGAAGTTGTATTTTGTTGAGCTATGATCATTTCCATTTGTCTGTTTATTTTTCTTTGCAACTTTTCATTTACCTGTGTTTAAAAACAGCATTCACAACATCAAAATTTTCAGAAGTTCTAGTCATGAGTTGAATCTGTAGGTGCTCGGACATTTCGGCCACGGACATTTCGGCCTAGGACAGTTCGGCCACGGACATTTCGGCCACAGAAATTGGTAAGGGTGGACATTTCGGCCTTTATCCAAACAATCTTTTTATAATCAAATTAAGGAGTCATATGAGTAACTTAAAGATAAGTCTTAATAAATGCCAACAATTTGTTGTTGTTGTCTTGATGTTTTATGGACCGTCAACATCTGTAAGGTCATTGTGAGTATCTCAAAGTGAAAAACCCGGTGAACAATTATTTCAACTACTCGAACTAGGGCCTTATATGATATTTGCTTAAGAGTTTTGAAAGAAGTATAGCCCTTGAACACTTTTAAAGTCATTTTGAGCCTAATCTGGCACATTTGCCATCCCCACTCACGGGCCTGTGTGGCCTTTATCATTCACGTGATGCCTGTAATATCTATATGCAAACATATGGCTGATGAATCTGTGGTGCACCCATTTTATGGCTTTAAGAGATCTGGTTGCAGTTATTTTGAGCCCAGTCACACATTTTTGTGTCATGAGTGCAGAAAACCATATATGTCATTTTAAATGGTTAACAGTAGCATATTTCATGTCCCCATTTTTTTCAGATTTGGCCGAAACGTCCGTGGCCGAAATGTCCGTGGATGAAATGTCCATGGCCGAACTGTCCTAGGCCGAAATGTCCTGGGCCGAAACGTCCGTGGCCGAAATGTCCTACATTCGAATCTGTATACCTAAATGATGATGTTTAATTTTGTTAATGAAAAAAAAAAACATTTATATTTGGTGGTTACTGAATTTTGGCGATATTGTCGGTTAAGGCAAAGAGCACTAAAACATATGCCTGCCAATATTTGATTTTTCAATACATTTGTGTATGCACAGTATAACAGTGGTTCAGATAAAAAGGAGTACCTCATGAGTATTTGAAATATTTTCTAACCTATTGCATTAAACTGGACATTGTGGCATCCAATTGGGATCGCCTCACTGAGGCGATTCTAGTTCATGCCTCTATGTATAGTTAAGTAAGTAAGAAAAAATGTCACAAATTTGCATCAGATTTTCTTAATTATATGGTGCCGTGGTATATCATGCATGCCAAAGTTAAACTGCGCCAATAGATCAGATTCGTTAAACCGCAAAATGTTGTTACCACAAATATTAAGTGTTTTACAGTATTGTGTAATCCAAGTGTGAGTTACTGTTTGACATTGTCCCATTTTCAGCCTGTGCATTTAACAGATATTTTACGTAGGACACTACACTTTATGCTGCCCTCTAGAGTGGCAGAGGTAGTTAAAACAGTAAGCTTTTGTGAAATATTTCAATGTTATCATACTACAGAGCTCCAGATAAGGTGAGGTTTCTGTGATAATTCTGCAACAATTTATTCAATTTGTTCGTAAGGACTGACATTAATATAGCCGGGTTGCGTAGCGCAGTCAGAAGCGCATCTGACTTGAGCAAGAGGTCCTGGGCTTGACACCCAGTCACACAACTCCCCTTCCACTGATTCAAGAAGGGCAGTTGTCGGTTACAGACGAAAGTAGGTGCTTTTAGTACTGGTTAACCGCTTATGCGGTCTAAGCCTGCCCAGGAATAGTGTGGTTAAGGCAACTGACCGTCTGGACATGACCATAGCTGTTTTCCATGGACGTAAAGCAACAACACAACAACAACAACGACATTACTATATTGTTTTCGATGCAGATTTCATTGATGTCAGCATCAGTGTTTGTGTGACAGTTGTTTGCATAGCTCTTGAACCAGTTGAAGGATTGTCACCAAACTTGCATTGAAAAACAGTTGGACATGTTTTATAGCAGAGTAGATTTTTGTGACCACCTCATTTTCAAGGTCACAGGAGGACTGAGATATCTTAAGAACGATATTTATGTCCCAAATGGAAAATTAATGGTTTTTAGGTGTCCCATTATTTAAGCACAGTATGGGAAGGAAAATCATCTTTGAAGTCTTGTAAATCTCACTTTATTGGGAGCTCTGTTTAGAAATAGTTTGCTTTCAAGTTAGTTGAATCTTTCTTAGTTCTGTTTTAATGAAATAATATGTTGTGTTTTTCAAAAGGGTTTGAAAAATTGGTCAAGTCCTTTACACTTGTGCGGGTTGTTATCATTGAACCATGATGCGCAGAAGGGTGCTTATTAAGGCACTTGAAAAAGGGTCTTCCAGTCTGGTCATATACTGCCTGTTGGCCTATTTGATTTCTTATGAGGCCCAGTTCACAATGCAAACAACAAAGACTGTGACCAGATGGTTGAGATGTGCAGACTTGTTTGAATCTACATTGTCCAAATATGGAAATGGCATTTTTTGCATGTCTCATTCCAATATACATGTACAGTGTAATTGGCTCCATAAATAGGTTTAAAAACAAAGGATAGTTTTATATGATATGTACATTTGCTGTGACGAATGGTCTGCATAACTGATGTGCTTGGTACATTAAGTTTGTGGCAATGATTTTCTTAGTTCTCAAAAAAAAAAGAAAAAAAAAAAGAAATAAATAAATAAAAACAATAAGTGTATGTGGCTCTTGAACAGGAATGTCGAAGTGAAGCAGTTCCGATGAGGGCCACAACATACATTTTGAAAGAGAAATTAATAGAACTTATCCTAAGAAATATCAAATGCTCTCCATTACTGGTATAGGAATAACTTCAGGAATTTAAGGGCTATGGATACACCATTGAGGGAGATCACTCTGACATGGCAGTATTTACCCCCCTCCTGGTAGGGGCCATCATTAAGGTAAATGGGTACACTTATAGGGGAAGTAACTCAGCTATTTCCATTTTTGTCTCCTTTCTTAATGGGGATCAACTCTGAAGGAAAGAAATTGCTCCTCTAGGAGCAGCAATTCTTTTCCTTTAAGTGTTGACTTCATTTGAAAGGGCTGTGGTATGTCATCAAGAAAACCAAACAGAAAATAACGAAAATTGTTCCCTTTGTAAAAATAGTGTAAAACATGGTGGTGTAGCGATACACCTTAAAGCAAAAGAATTTTTTCTCAGGGTGGTAATGGAATATTATTCTAGTGTCTTCCTTGTTGATGTGGCTAAACCAGGGACGTGTATTAATACACTTCAATTGAGCTGAGACATGACAATACCAACTAAGTGGCATGTGCGCCCAGCAAAGACTCAGATCAGCCTAGGCTGCCAACCAGTCTAATCAGAGTCTTAGATTATCTTTGCTGTGTGCTTAAAGGGTAGCTTTGGGTTTCAGCTAGCTGCATGTCCACAGAAAAGACTCTTATCAGACTGGGCAGATGCTCAGGCTGATCTAAGTCATTGCTGGGTGCACATGCCATTTGTTGGTATGTCGTGTCGCCACTCATGTCATGATGCACTGTTAATCTGACCACTGAATCTATATTTCTCCTTTACAGAGTTCTGGTAGTGATGAGTACCTGTATAACTATGAAGAACATGCTCAGGCGGTGACAGCACAGCAGTCATTTCCTAAGAACCAGAATCCAAGTTCAGTACCAAACCAGATGCCCCCACCACAGCTTCAGCCACAGATGCCACCCCCAGGACAGATGCCACCACCAGGGGCCATGCCACCACCAGGGGCCATGCCACCACCAGGAGGCATGCCACCACCAGGGTCTATGCCACCCGGATCCGTTCCTCCCCCAGTATTGCTGCCACCACCACCAGGCCGCATGGTACCCCCAGGACCTGGATTTAGTTTGCCCCAAGGGCTACAGCTGCCCCCTGATGTGGCTGATCTGCTAAACATGCTACAGAATAAGACTATGAATCCTGAAGATCCTCTGATGCAGAATGTTCAACAAATACTTACTAATATAATGGTAAGCTCTTGTTGTCACCATGTTACACTAAAAGTTCTAAAGTTCATACGCTACATCCTTCAGAAAAATTGTAGAATTTTTTTTTTTTTCAGATATTTTATATGTCTGAGCCACATCATGTGATTTCCAACAATGTGGCAATTTTGTCTGGTTGGATTGGTGAACAATAAAAATCCTGTGGTATTGGATCCAGGAAACCAGAACAAACAATGTTGACACAGATTAGACTGCTCCTGTGGGAACATTTAAAACTATTTCTGTAGGAGCAGTTCAGACTGTTTCTGTAGGAGCAGTTCTGACTATTTCTGTAGGAACACTTCCGACAGTTTCTGTAGGAGCAGTCTGATCTAAACGTACATTGTTTATCTGTCAGACAACAGTTTTATGAACCTTCTTTAAAAGAACACACACAAACACAAAAAAAAGTTCTATGAATGCTTTACAGAAAAAAGTAGATTAAAGGTTAACCTTTAAAATGACTAAAAAGCAGACAGCAAAAACAAAGTTTATGTCAGCAAAATATTAAAAAGGTTTTGTCCTAGCTATATTACATTGAGAATTTGTAGACTAGAGGGCACACAGGGTAGAACCAGATGAGGTGGCTCATTATGAGCCATCTCATCTGACTCTACCCTGTTTGCAATTTCAAATATTTTCATTGTTGGCCCTTCAGCTGTAATATCCGTTTTATTGTTTGTTACAGGGAGGGGGCAATGAACAGAGCTATGAACAGTTGCAGCAAATTATGAACCAACAGATGGGTAAGTAATTTTTGTTAGTAGGGCTTTTCATATCTCATATGCTGTATTGAACACCCGGACTGGCATAGCCGGGCCGGGTAGCGCAATCGGTAGGGCACCTGACTCGTAAGTCAGAGGTCCTGGGTTCGAATCCCGGTCTGGCCACATACTTTCGTTTCTCCTTCCGCTGATTCAAGAAGGGCAGTTGTCAGTTACTGGCGAAAGTATGAGCACTTAGTACTGGTTAACCGCTTAGGAGATCTAAGCCTGCCCAGGAATAGTGTGGTTAGGGTAACTGACCGTCCCGACATGACCTAAGTTGTTTACCGTGGACGTTAAGCATCAAATCAACCAACCAACCGGACTGGCATATATATTGCATGTTGTTTAGCTGTTGTGGCCATTATCATAGGATCTTGATGTTGACAAGGATAAGTGTTGTTTTGAAGATTTTTTTATTCTTTGTGATAAGCTTTTAAGGGTTTATATTCCAAGTTTCAGAAACTTCAGTATAAAAAATTGAATAATTAACTCCATGGTATTATATCAAAACAAACATATTTTGGTCAAGTACATGCTTATAAAAAAAGTAAGATTTTTGTCTCCACTGTAACTAGCCAAAGCTAGACAAAGTTATTACTTTCCACATTGTTGTTGTTGGGGGTGGCGTAAAGTTTAGTCAAGTTCTCTGGTTAAGTTCTGTTTTGTGACAATGCACTGACAGGTGTGCACACTGCTTTCCATGGAATTCTTGTGGTATATGCTGGATTTCCAAACTAGTTGTCAGTATTCTCTTCTCTTGTATACAGGTATACCTCCAGGTATGATGCAGGGACCACCTCCAGGCCCTCCTCCTCCTATGGGTCCTGGAGGACCTCGTATGGGACCACCAACTGGATTATTGGGAAATGCACCGCCAGGCTTTCTGCCACAGCAACCACCAATGGGACCACCTGGGTTTGGACCACCGGGTAGGTAAACTTATTGACCCCTTAATGCCTAGTATCCCATAAAAGAAAGCTTTGCAAACAGTGTAGACCCAGATCAGACACAATAAATATAGCATCTGATTAGGGCCTGCAATTTTTGTAAAAAAAAAGAAATATTTGCTAAAGGAAATTTTGAGTTAAAATCAGATCAGAATTCTGAAATACAGTCAGCTCTCGATATCTCAAAAACTGATATCTCAAAGTACCCCCTTACACATGTATCAAAGAATATTGTTTGAACACATTTCCTATCATTTTTTTTACTCTTTTTATCTCAAACTGCTGATATCTCAAAGTAAATTTTCTGGCACCAGAAAATTTACTGAGATGTAAGTAGTTTGGGATGAACTTCAACTTTGTGTTATCAAGAGTTGACTGTAGTAGAAATAGGCCATTAATGTTAGCACAAAGCTCTCAATGAGGGCCTCGGGGAAGATTGGCCTTGCCAACCGAGTTACCCTCACTAAATAAAGACATTACTTACTTACTTACTTACTTAATGTACAACTGTCATAATGAGACTGTTAATTGTTATATGCATTTCACGGTAGTTTTATTTTCATCAATTTAAAGCTTTGCATAAATAAAACAACCCATAAAAATAGTGTTGGGACAAATAGTTCTGAGCAAACTGTGCAGACATTTGTCATATTTTGATTTATTGTCTTGCCTGCAACTAGCAGAGGTATAGGTTTTACTTTTTGGGTGCCCTGGAGGCAGCATAAACTTTGCCTTTTGCTTGTTTTGTGACAGTGTGGAGACAGGCTAGACAGCATGCCTTGTAATTCCTGTTTAGAAAGTAGTATTATATTTATGTTTGCGGGATCAGCTGGTGTAGTTAGTCACCTGGTAATTTTACTTGTCTAAAATAAGTGTCCAAAAAGGTTCTGTATAACACATGTGTGTGAGAAATGGCCAACTTCGGGTAGTAATTGCTGTATATTATTATGTAGTTGAAACTTAGGAATTCACAGGAACAAATTGTTTTAGTTTCAGGCCCTGGTGGACCTATGCAAGGCCCAAACAATCCAAACTGGGGTCAGCAGAACATGGGAGGACCCCCAAACATGGGCATGCCTGGTGGGCCGCCACCTAATCAGGGTTTCAACCAGCAGCAGTTCAGAGGGAGAATGCCTGGGCCTGGTCCACGGGGGAGAGGTGGAAGGCCACCACCAATAAACAGGGGAGGAGGAAAAGGTAAGAAATCTACTTATTGGACCGATAGGTCTGAGCGGACATTGCAAAACCAGATCAGACTGCCTCTAGAAAGAGCAGTTGGATCAGGGTCAGCAATGCTTGTCATTCCATCTGTATCTTTTGGTGCATTAATCCAAACAGTTTTATGTAGAGTGCAATTTTTTCAGTGTCCTTAAGATGGATGCAGTGCAAAGAATTTTGGTTACTGTAATTCTATGTGTTGAAACACCTCAATCAGTTTGCTGCTACGTTTAGAAGTAGACTGGCTTTACCATCTTTGAATAATGACAAAACCACTTGCCACATCAGCAGAGGCTGCTGTGAAACACATGTCTAGAAGGCATAAAAACAAAACGATTCCAAAATGAAATTTAGCAGATAGTTTGTTTTCAGTCTTTTTGCATTGCTAGACACATACTTAAAATTTTGAAAATGTTTGATATATAATAGCTGGAGATTTGCTTCATCATGCAAAACTCATTCTGCAAACAGCAAAATCTCAAGCCAGTCTGTGCAGTGATTTTACAGCTATGCATGTATGGTGTGTGAACGATGACTGTGCTGATGTGCTGGCAAATCTTTAGTAAATACACCCAGCATAATGTGTTGCAGGTGTTGCAGCATTTTGTTAAGACACAAGGGTACACTAAGTCTTTCATGTATATCTGCCATTTTTACAACAACAGTTTTGAGACTTCCTGTTTGCTTCTTTGGGCTGAGACACCCTTCCAAATTGGTCTACTTTCAAAGAAAAGAATTTTCTTCCCTATGGGAGCAAATTCTTCCCATCAAGAGTTGACCCCTACTTCCCCTGAAAGTGAGTGTACCCTTTCACTTAAATACACTATTTTCTATTATCATTCCAGTTGTTTGTCGACACTTTCTGGCTGGTCCTTATGGCTGTCGTCTAGGTGATTTCTGTGGTTTCCGGCATGTACGTCCAGAGAAGAATAAAAAAGACAAAGACGGTTCAAAAAAAGAGAGACCTCCGAGAGATGGTCCTCCAAAATTAGAGGGACCGGGATCCAGTCCACCGCAGAACTTTGATGGTCCCCCTCCTACATTAAAACAAGAAGTTAATACCAATATGAGTCCTCCACGGTAGCAGTAGTAAGAGATAGGAATTTAAAACAATTAACACGATAAAGCTGTATCAGATATAGCTCTCAGAGTTGTGCCCAATGGGTCATCTGGAAGAAACTGGAGCTGTACAAGGAGCTGAAACAGAGGAACTATTGTTCCGAGAAGTATTTTTGTAGCTGTGCAATGTGATAATTTTTGATGACAGGTGATATACAGAGGGCTGATGTTATGAAAATTTTCATATTGGAAGTGAGGTATTGGGTGTTACGGTTGGTTGTTCGAACTACAAATCCAGTCTTGGAAGATTTACGTACAGTGTCATGACGTATGAATACCCAGTTGCATGTTGAAATACAACAAGTTGATAAAATTTTGATAGACAACTGTTTACTTGCAACTGGGCATCTTCACCACTGATGGTTAAGAGATGTTATATTGTTTAATGCTGAACTCAGGGTTATATATAGTTTTATGTACGTGATAAGCCTTACTCTCATTTGGAAAGGTGGGGATACGAAAATTTAGGAGGGAGAAAAAGTGAGGAAATAGATGACTAGGTGGTTGACCGGAGATCTTCAGATTAAGTATAGTGTGGCTTGGAGAATGAATAGGAGCTAGCTGAGAGGATAATGAGGAGGAAATAGAACTGCAAAATATTGGGATGTTATGCTAATAATTGAACTAAAGTTTATAGAAAGAAAAGGAGGTTGAAAATTGTAGAAGATAAACTGTTATGAGACATGAAAAGTCAGTGATTTATCTACCTCTGACTCTGAGTCATGAGAAATACTCATATCCTTTTTTTTAAATCCGACTCGGTGAAATTTCAGTGTTCTGTTGGTTTTTCCATCGACTGACTCACTGTTTTGAGAAATAGTTGGAAACAGATACTTGCTCAAGATTGTAAATAAATCACTGTGGAAGAAGGAATGTTGGGCAGATTTGCCAATTAATATATGAACACAAGATTCTTTTATGGATATGCAATGAAGATATATATGTAGAAAGATTTCACAAAATTCTGAATTTAAGAAACTGTTTAATGATAATTGCAGATATTTTGCTTAATTTTAATAATAAGGTGTGTTATGACCTACTCAAAGAGGTAGTTCTATAAAGGGGTGCAACATATGAGCCGCAACACGAGAAAACAAACAATGTGGTTGTGCGTCCAGCGCAGACTCAGATCAGCCTGGGCATCCGCCCAGTCTGATCAGAGTCTTCACTGTCCCCATGGAGGTAGCTTAGGCCCTTAGCTATCCTTTAAGCGCTTAGCGAAGAGTCTGATCAGACTGGGCAGACGCCCAGTCTGATCAGTCTTCACTGTCCGCATGGGAGTAGCTTAGGCCCTTAGCTATCCTTTAAGCGCTTAGCGAAGAATCTGATCAGACTGGGCAGATGCCCAGGCTGATCTGAGTCTGCGCTGAGCACACAACCACTTTGTTGGTTTTCTTGTGTCGCTGCTCATATGGTTTCATGAAGAAAAACTAGGGAAGCATTGTTGTCAAACAATCCCTTTACCTGGAGATATGCTCCACAAAATCAATATGAAAACATGACATGTACATGTATAGTGTGCATGACAAAATTATTTGGTTGCATTCACTGCATGGTTTAAAAATATTACAGTATTGATGTAGCATATGAACTTTGACAGAGACAAGTGATTAAAAGCTCAGTATCTTTTTTGATGTAAAAGACTGTTATAAAAGCAGCAGATACTTGTTTATATTAGCAGAAAAAAAACACTTAATCACAGTATTGTTACTTGTATAAATTGAGCTGAATTCTGTAGTGCTACAAGGCATTTTGTACAGATATCGAAAATGAAATATTTTTTTCTGTGATTCTGTTTATGATTGTTGAAGGTATTGAATGTTTATTGTGTCTTGTTAGAAGCAACAGATCAGAAGTTATAAAAGTTACATTTATATCATTTAGGACATGGGCAATCCAGGAATTCATAGACATTTGTTCCTGCCATAACCGTCATTATTATTATTATTTCATGCTATTACATGTGTTTGTAAACTGTGTGTAATAAAGATTGTATTGAATATCATTCATATTGAGCTGAACACACAAGTAATGAGTATGAGCCACGATACAACAAAACCATAAAAGTGGCATGTGCGCCCAGCAAAGACTGATCAGTCTGGGCATCAGCCCAGTTTGATCAGAGTCTTTGCTGTGCACTTAAAGGGTAGCTCAGGCTGCATGCCTACAGCAAAGACTCTGATCTTACTGGGCGGTTGCCCAGGCTGATCTGAGTCTTCACTGGGCGCACATGCCACTTGTTGGTTTGTTCATGTCTTGTGGCTCTTTCAATATCATGTAACTATGAATATTCTAAATATCAAACACCAATGTCTAGTAGGCAAATATTGTAGATGCAAATCAGAGGAACAGTCTTATTTGAGTCTACACTGTTTGCAATTCCACCAAATATTTTTAAGAAAATGAAATCTGAAAATTTCCAAGCATTTAGAATGTGGTGTACAAAATTTTGGAATGTTTACAGTTAAATCACAGTCTGCAAGCTTTCTTGTCTCTTTCCTGAAGAAATTTGATTTCAGTTATGTTCAGTGATTTAGTTATGTTCTCATTTCATTTAGACACTTTAATTCAAATACAGTGGACCTTCTTTACAACTACATATGAGGCTCGACACGAGAAAACCAACAAAGTGCTTGTGCTCCCAGGGCAGACTCGGATCAGCCTGGGCAACCGCCCAGTCAGATCAGACACTTAGCTAAGCACTTAAAGGGTAGCTAAGGGTCTAAGCTACCTCCACGCAAACAGCAAAGACTCTGATCAGACTGAATGGATGCCCAAGCTGATCTGAGTCTGCGCTGGGTGCACAACCACTTTGTTGATTTCGCGGCTTATATACTCTTTCATCCCAAGTACCAAGTATTTTGACATTGAAATGAACTAAGTTTTAAGAATCGAAAATTAGTACAAAATCTGCCTTTATGCTTAATGAGTTGGCATTTTGAAGAGTTTTGCTGCTGTATTGAATGTCAGTATCAAGAGGGTTGATTGCATAAAAACATGCATACAGTTTTTGTTCAAGATTTAGATACATGAATTAGTAAGGTAAAGGTTTCCCATAGCCTAATAGCCGTAGGGGCAGTGGGGGTTAGAGACCCACTGTATCTTGGGCACAGCTGATGAAAGGCGGAGCCCATCCCTCTCCTTTCGCTGCCTTATCCTTCCCTGATTCGAAAAAGGTACCCATTTACTGCTGGGTTGACAGAGAGAGTTTTCCAGTCATCATATGGCGACAGTGAGCCGCGAACTCACGACCTTACGGTGACTTTCTGCACAATAGCCGAGCCACTCTATGAATTAGTAGAAGGGGCTAATAGAAAATTCATTAAAAGTTTCTCTTCCTTAGTTTGTACGAATTTATAAGCAAATATGTTAGTGTTCTGAACTCTCATCCCAGAGTTAGTGGGTTCAAGTCTTGCACAGGTGATGATTCTTCTACAGCCATTTGCAAAAAGAGAAGAATTCTGAAATATGGCGTTAAGGTGAATGGGTATACTTCCAGGTGTAGGAATTTTTTTATCATTTTCATTTTTGCCTCCCTTCTCAATGAGATCAGCTCTTAACCCTATTGCACTCAGAACGGCCAAAACTCTATAGAGTTTTGGCCGTTCTGAGTGCAAAAGGGTTAAAGGATAGAATTTGCGAATTTGCTTTTAAGATTAGACCTTCTTTGGAAGGGTGTTGTCCTCCAGGGAAGCATACAGGAAGCCATGAAAGTTGTTCCCCTTTGAAATAAAAAACATGGAGGCATGCCCACTTTACCTTAAACGCTCGTCTTTATGAATTCCCAAGGATTATTTTGTAGCTTGAAAAAAAAAGCAACTATATTTCGTTTGTATACATTTAATGATATAAAAGGCATTGATTTTTTAACTACATGCAAGAAAAGATTTTAGCAAGACAGCGATTTAGTTCAGGTTTCATTCTAGGGGCACATATGAAACTCTTGGAATGCACTTGATTTTCTGTGTTTTGGCACTTCTCACATGCTGTTAGCCAACTTTTCTCATTGACAGGCTCATTGTATTGACAACAGAGACTCTAATCCATCTGTATGTCTCTAAATTGAGCCTCTCAGAGAACCTGACTTCAAGGATATTTACAAATCAAACTGCATTCCATGCTTATTTCCCCTTTTCAAGGTGAATAGGCACACTTTCAGGGGGAAACAAGTCAAACAACTGCCAATTTCATTTTTGTCTTTTCAGTGGGGCTCAACTCTTGAAGAAAAGAATTTGCTCCTGTGGTAGCAAATTCTTTCCTTTATGAGTAGTCCCCTTCTTGGATGAACTTTGTCTTCCTGGGAAGCAAATGGAAGTCACAAAAGTTGTTTCCTTTGTACCAATTAAGTGTCAGCATGCAAGATCATTATTTTTTAGCATACTGCAGACACTTTGTTTGTACAGGCATGGCTGGTCATGCACAGTCAGTTGTTCAAAGCAATTTTGAAGTATTCTAATATGTATAAAATCAAATGGGTAAGATTTTTGCTGAAAAAATGTGAATAGCTTTTGCACTGAGCGCAAAAGCTGCTGACAATTTTTTGGCAAAAAGTGGCCGTGTTTTTGCATACAGTACATTGAAAATGTTATATATCTTGTTGATGTGGTTAGTTTTGAACAGCTTGGCCCAGGCTTTCATTGTCCTTGTGGAGCTCAAATCTGTAAAGTGTGTTGGTATGAAAGGGAGAGAGGTTTGATTGTGATTATCAGTGTTAATGATTTGTAATAATTATGCAACTGCCAAAGAAATTTTGTGAAATATTTTTCTATTAAAAAAAATATGAAAAATAAAACAATGAAAGAAAAAGTTGTTGGTTTTTATTGAGGCAGCAGCCTTGTGTGCCAGTCGTTTTACTTTAGGTTGTCTGGCAGTGCTGTGCATGTGTTAGTCTTTTGATTCTCTGTCAGAATAGCCAGGACACTGATTGTGACACTGTGACACCAACTGTCGAAACATAGTCCCTGTTGATGGGGGCTTTTAACAGGGACTAAATCAGAAATTTATTCAGCAGTGCAGGGCCTCTACCTGGTCTCTGTGAAATCCCTTACTTTTCCCTGTTCCAGGGGTAGCTGGAGTTGCAAATAGTGGTAGCTGACTGGTGCATCCTTTTCTTGCAACATTGCAGCCCTTGATTTGATTGCCACTTCGAACCTTGTGAACATTGAACTTTTCCATTACCAGAGGAGATGGGGTGGGGAGGGGGTACTTTGTGGAAAAAAAACCCTGTCTGATAGCCAAATAGATCAAAGGGGCATTTGGCTTTGTGCCTTTTATAAGCTCTATTTGTGTATCAGAAATACCAGTGTCTCAGTCACTTCTTCCGTAAAATTTAGCACAGAAAAAAACGGCTGAATATTGTTCCTGATTTTGTTAAATTATTAAGGTGATTGATTTTACTTTCAAGGGATACAACCGTTTTCATATATTTGTCGCTTCTCAGTGAGCACCAACTCTTGAAAGAAAGAATTTGGTTCCATAGGAGAATTTGCTCCCACAGATGGAAGTTGATTTTTTATTGTTCAGATGCTTTTCTTACAGGAAAGCCAATACTTAACCTCTAATAGTTGTCCCCCTTTGAAAAAAATGGGAAGATGTATCCTGTACCTTAATTACCATAAAAATTCAAAAAATTGGGACATCTAAAATAATTACCATACTTGTCCTAAAATGGAACAGTTTGATTTTACAATTCAGTGATGCATCCAGAAGATGCAGATGGAAGGGCAAACAGTGAAGACCCTGATCAGACTGCTCCTTTGGGAGCAGTTTGATCTGGGTCTGCACTGTTTGCTCAGACCTATCTATCCCAGTACTGTTTTCTCAGTGCTTGTAATCTTGAGACAGATGCGTCAGCTGCTGCATATAATCATCTGAAGTGGCCACCATGTTTCTTATTACATAATACTTGGAGATTAAAGTTGATTAGGATAATTTTCAAGTGGACACTCAAAAACTTGAGGAATCTCTGATTTATTTGACGGTTTGTTTGAATTGCTTGATTAATATATCCTTATGGAAGGCCTGCCTCTTTTGGTTTTTCACAGACTTAGGCTTTTATAAGAGCCCTTGCATGCAAAAAGTGGTGTGTGTAGCATATAGGTGAATAGCAAAGGTCCAGACCTCCCTGCAAAATCTTCAGATCTCCATTGCATAATCATTGAAATCTGCTCAGTCTGATCAGAGCTTTGCTGTTTGCATACAACATACAGACTCATAAGGGATCTTCAGGTGGAAAATGAAGAATCCAGCTAGGCAGATCATGGATTTGTAGACCAATCTGTAAATTCACCGTTTGTATAAATCTTTAGCAAGGTCTGTACCACACGTCTCATTTGGGTTGCGTACCATGTTTGTCCTAAATGTTTGAACACCTCAACAGGTTCTTTTATAGATTCTTCTATCTTCACCATATAGGATAACTTATAGGGGAAGCAAATCTGCAATTTCCTTTTTTTTTTCCTCCCTTCATAATGGGGGTCAACTCTAAAAAGATAGAATTTGCTCCTGAAGGAGCAAAACTTTTTTCTTTAAGAGTAGACCCCATTTTGGAAGAGTTAAGTTATGCCTGATCAGGGAGTATTTCATAAAGTTGATCATTCCCATGTTACATATGTCCATCTTTGTTGGTCACGGTCATGTTATTTGAACTTCGTAGACAGACCATTAAAAGCACTAAGACCATAACAGAAGACTACCTTTTTTGGCCTTGGTTAGTTGCTTATAATGAACCAGGCCTTAAAAAGCTTGCCCTAGGGCTACACAAAAAGCTCAGACTTTCAAGACCATATTTTACCATGTTTTAGCAGTGTTGTATGGCAGCCTCCCAGGCCCAGATCCAAGTCACATACTGGTGGGGCTGTCTCTGGACAACTGGTGGGGCTTTGGGCCCAAACAAAGGCAATAATCAGGGTTCCAGACAAAATGAAGTATTCGATGAAAAAAAAACAGGATAATATGGACATATCATTGGAACAATCCAAAAGCTGAATAGATTTTGTGACCTTTACTCTATTTCAAAAGTCAGTGTCAGCATGCCTTTCTTGATAAATGCATGATACCTTTTGAACCATTGTGTGAGTTTTCACCAAATTTGCATGGATATATATTTAGCTGATACTGTTTTGATGCACTGACCTAATTTTCAAGGTAAATAGCTAGGTTACCAGTGCTGGGCTTTTGGCTCTTGAAAAAAAAATCATGCCAATTTGTAATGGTATAGTGCTATGGCAAACCTGACTTGGTCATTTATATTTACAATCTCATTTCCATAGTCATTCATGATCTTATGTTTAAGAAACAATTTTGTTAAATGTTGTAAATATGTTAACTTGTAAAAGAGGGCCCCAGGGAAGATTGGTTGTACCAATTGGGCCACCTTCTAAAAATAAAGAATTTACTTACTTACTTACTATATGTATTCCTCAAAGCAGGTATTTGGTGAATGTGGCTTATAATTATTGTTTCATCTCGTGTTTGTTAGTTCTGATTTTCCTGTCAAAACATGCTATGCTTTACATAATAATGTTATTAGGACATTTTTTTACCTTACCTTACGAAGTTCTGTGTTAGGTTTTCCCAAACCCATTTTTCATGACATGCTCTATGAATTTTTTAGCAGAATGCAAACAGTGCAATCTCTGATCAGACTTTTCCTCTTGGAAAAGTCTGATCAGGGTCTGCAGTGTTTGTTCAAGCATGTCTGTCCTAATACTAGAGGTTTTCACAAGATGCCGCCTACTTGCCAAATTTTTACATGTGAAATGAGTGATTTCATATTGACATTTCTAAATCAATTCATGTTTAATACAGGTCGTCTCAAACCCATCTTGGCACCTCGAATATGCATGTTCAAAGACTAAAGAGATTATGCGCAGCGGGTGAATTAATACCTCGTATTAATATTATCTCAAACAAACAAAGTATATGCTTACTTTACAAAGAAATATATCAAAACTAGGATTTCACTAAGGCCAAAGTTTTCCCAGGTATTGAACCATTTCTCCCAATAATAACTCTTCACAGTGACAGTAAAACTCCTTTAATCCGCCCTCTTCAAACATTTGATAAATCATGACTACTGAATATATAGGAATTAGCTACAATAAACTCGACCAATATTTGGCCTAAATTGTCTCATTCACACATTTCAATGAGAAAGTAGCCTGCTTTATTTTAGCTGATTGTCTTGTTCACACTTAAAGTGGACATGAAACACGCCTTTGAGTTTAAAAGTAAATAAAAGGATAATTTTCTAACATAAATGTATCTGTCTTGGTCAATATTTGTGAAGATAAGAAAATTTATTGCTAGAGAGAAACTTCAAAGTTCAAAATGACATGACTTTAAGTTCCCACGAATTGTTTCTTAGCTTAGAATCTAGGGCTTGCAGTATGTTCAAAAACATGAAAAATGAAAGTGGTCAAAGTACCCAAATCATGAGTCCAAAATCGTAAGTCATTTAAACATTGACAATTCTGAAATATTCTAGATACACAAACATGGACCCCAAAACAAATAAAATGATTTAATACAGTATTCTACAACTGAAGTTTTACAGGAATTCCATATTTTTACTTATGACTAGTAACCCTGACTGCCTTTGTGAATATCTGCAATGTCCATTTTACCAGTGGCAGGGGTCAAGAGCTCACATATCAAAAATTTTATCCAACAAACATTTTACATTAATTGTTCAATCAAGACCTGTTGGTTTCACAAGCGCAAACATGCTGAACTATCGACATGCTATTTTGACTAGCAAAGACCATCTCAAAATCAAATGCACAATTCCAAATCTCACTCTTTAGACTTCTCACAGAGATTTTCCCGCAATTTCGATCACCAAAATACAATGTATATGCATTGATCAAGGGCAATCTCACTCTTTGAATTTCTCTAAATCACAATACAGATATTTCTATTTCCATGCAGTCTCTGCTCTTGGAATTTATCATAATATAGCTATTCCTTTTTCCATGCAGTCTCTGCTCTTGGACTGTTTATCACAATGCGTACAGCTATTGCTATTTCCATGCAGTCTCTGCTCTTCGAGTTTATCACAATACAGCTATTTCTATTTCCATGCAGTCTCTGCTCTTGGAGTTTATCACAATACAGCTATTTCTATTTCCATGCAGTCTCTGCTCTTGGAGTTCATCACAATACAGCTATTTCTATTTCCACATGGTCTCTCTCTTGGAATTTATCATAATACATAGAGCTTAGAGGTACTGTGGTCAAGTGGTTAGGGATGCTTGGTTATGGTGCAGAAGGTTGTGAGTTTGAATCCCAGCATGCGTCAACTCCTGACGAAAAACCTCTCTCAACCTAGCAGTAAATGGGTACCTTTTTCAAATCAGGGAAAGATAAGGCAGCAAAGAGAGGGATTGGCTCTGCCTTTCATATGCTGTGCCCAAGATACAGTGGGCCTCTAACCCCCACTGCCCCTATGGCCACTAGACAATCGAACATTTACCTATACCTTTTACGTACAGTTATTTCTATTCCATGCAGTCTCTACTCTTGGAATTTATCATAATACAGCTATTTCTTTTTCCATGCAGTCTCTGCTCTTGGAATTTATCATGATACAACTATTTCTGTTTCCATGCAGTATCTGCTCTTGGAGTGCATCACAATACAACTATTTCTATTTCCATGCAATCTCTGCTCTTGGAATTTATCATAATACAGCTATTCCTTTTTCCATGCAGTCTCTGCTCTTGGAATTTGTCATAATACAGCTATTCCTTTTTCCAAGCAGTCTCTGCTCTTGGAATTTATCATAATACAGCTATTCCTTTTTCCATGCAATCTCTGCTCTTGGAATTTATCATAATACAGCTATTCCTTTTTCCATGCAGTCTCTGCTCTTGGAATTTATCATAATACAGCTATTTCTGTTTCCATGCAGTCTCTGCTCTTGGAATTTATCATAATACAGCCATTTCTATTTCCATGCAGTCTTTGCTCTTAGAGTTTATCACAATACAGCTATTTCTTATCATCTCTTAAGTAACAACTCATTGTGTTTTAAACCTTTTTTGACCAGTGAACTTGAATCTTATTATTGGGATGTCAGTTCATTTCTAGTTTTAGGTCTGGTGCACGTTATACTTTATTATATTATGCATAGAAATTCTTGTAAGCAAACAGTGTCGACCCAGATCAGATGCTGCATTCTGTGGCACATGAAATAGGTCTGTATTGCTCGCATAATATAGTCCCAAAAAGGGTGTGTTTTTTTCTTCATTTCTGATGAATTGTTTTGCTGATATCTTGTTTCTTGGTTTTTTTTATCAGAATGAAAAATCTAGTTTTTCATACCACTGGAGTTTCCATCTACTACTTTCATAGCATGCCTTATTATAAATTTTAGACCATATGAAGAAGTCCTAAAAGCACACTATACTTTTAAGATACATCAAAATAAATACCCAAATGACCTTATATGGTGGGACAAAGCTGCAAGGGAGACAAATCTTGAAACTTCCTGTTTTCTTCCCTGGATGACAAAACCCTCGGAAAAGGGGTCTACTCTTAAAGGCAAAAATTTGCTCCTAGAGGAGCAAATTCTTTCCTTTAAGAGTTGACGCCCATAGAAAAGGGACACAAAAATTAAAATGGCAAAGTTGCTTCCCCTGAAAGTGTATCCAGTCACCCTAAAAGTAATTTGTTACAGTGTTCTTACAGTTAGGGTCATTACAGGATGACTGTTTGAAGAAAAAATGCTTTGTATTTTTTTCTTGTTGTTATCAAACATTAAAAACAGGTACTTTAGTTTTTATCATAAAATTGCACTTAATACCTGGTGACTTTCAGATTTCTACATGTGATTTACTAGTCTCTTCTTATCAAAGATCAAATTTCCTTTAATATACATGTACCTTGAAATAAACAAACCTGAGACAAAACGGAACCTTTTTAGTGTTTATCCTTGGCTAATACTTTGTCTAACCAATAATTTGGGTGTTTTTTACTCTCTATTGAAGAGGGCACTTCACTTTTATTAGATTTTAGGTGTCTAGAATGACTTACAAAGTTTGAAATATTTGGGTATGCGTCAAGCAAAAATATCCCTTTCTGTTTTTAAAAGAGGTAGGAGTGAATAAGAATATGTCTGTTACTATATATATATATATACTCTGAATTACTTGTACTCCTTGTACTAAGCCTAACTCAAATTTAATTTTGTAGGTGGAGTTATATGATGTTTTTGCTCTGCATATTGTCTGACGATGGTTTACATTTTGTACTAAATTTTTGAAAAAATCTTGAGTGTTTTTTAAATTATAGAGCAGACACACTTTCTATACTGAAAATTACAAAGGGGCATAATTTGGTAAAAATGTAGGTGGAGTTATGGTCTGATATTGCTTTAAGTTTATACCATGGTTTGCGAAAATTCTTCAAAGGTTTTAAAGTTACAGAGAGACCATGATTTCTATCCTGAAACTGACAAGGGGGCATGATTCTATGAAAAATATAGGTGGAGTTATGGTTCTTGTTTTCTGCACAGCATCTGATGATGCTTTATATTTGTACCAAGTCTTGTGAAAGAATTCTAAACACTTTCAAAGTTATAGAGTGGACACGAGTTCTATACTTAGAATTACAAAAGGGCATAATTCTGTAAAAGAGTTGGTGGAGTTATGGTTCTTGTTTTTAATTCATCGACTGATGATTTAATATTTGTACAAAGTTTCATGCAAAAATCTTGAACAGTTTCAGAGTTATGGAGCCAACAAAACATGTGACAGACAGACAGATGGATGGGCAGACAACTATGGGAAGAACAATATGTCTCCCTCAGAGACATAATTCCACTCCTTTACCAGTATTAAATTGTAGTGGACAAAGTCCACAGACTAGCCAACTTCATTAAATACAGTCTTCACTTACATAAAATAAACTGCAGTCTGGTTAGATCTACACTGCCTGCTACTCAACCAACAAATTTATGTGATGGCTTTTCATTTATGGACATGCAAATAAGTTTAAACAGGTACACATTGTTGACGCGACATCGTTTCAACCTTGTAGCCTTGGATACACTTTCAAGTTTCAGTTTTGTCTCTTTTTATTCTCAAAGGGGTCAATTGTTACCATTCACGAGAAGAATTTGAGGGAAGATCCCTTTCTGGAAGGACCATCCACCAGGGAAGCAGACAAGAAGTTATGAACTTGTCCCCCTTTGAAAAATGCAGAAACAACATGGGGCTGTATCCATACAGCTTAAATGGATCTAAAACACATTTACTCTTGACACAGCCCACTCAAAGACAGTTACATTAAATTACCTTTCGAAGATATATGTTAATATGCTAAAATGTTTATGTATGCTTTTATCTTCTCCATGCTCATTCATGCTTTTTCCTAATCTCTCAAAACACTTCAACAAAATGTAAATATATTACATAATCTCTGTCTGCCCACATTTTCACTAAAGGTGGTTGGGTGGTGGGACCATGGCAACCATACTTTCCCCATGGGCAACTAGATTACTAGGTTCTTGGTGCACAACAGCATGCAGCATCATCACTGGTGCAATGAAGGGTAACTTAAGTGACAAAAATAGCATAATTTGCTAACAGCGTAGATCCTGATGAGGCGGCTCATCATGAGCCGCCTCATGTAGATCTAGACTGTTTGCCCTCTTGTCTTTGAATTCTCAATGTGAAATGTCTTGAACAAGACATTTTTTTAATTTCTGCAGACGTAAATTTAGTCATCTGCTTTTTGGTGCTTAAAGACTTAAGGCCTAGCTGGTATCAGAAGTACAAATGTATTTTCTGTCTGCCCACATTTTCAGGAGCAGTGGTCCTAAAGTGAACAGTTTATGCACAAAACTACCTGTTACAGTAACAGTAACAAATCCAGGAGTTACAAGTTTGATCCCTGCCTAAGGTCTTTCGAATGAGACATATATAAAACATTTATACATGATCCTCCACTGGTGGGACCATGACAACTGTGTTTTCACCATGAGTGACTGGTACACAGGGTATAATCGATTCCGCCAATTTTCGCTTCCTGCAGAGACTGTCCGTCATATTTGGCTTCCGCCGAGACTGTCCGCGAACTCTTGCTTCCTGCAGAGGATACTGTCCTCGAGAAATGGCTTCCTGCAGAGACTGTCCGTGTGATTCTGCTTCCTGCCGAGAGCCTTGGCAGGAAGCAGAATCACACGGACAGTCTCTGCAGGAAGCCATTTATCATGTACAGAAGTCTCGGCAGGAAGCAAGAGTTCGCGGACAGTCTCGGCGGAAGCCAAATATGATGTACAGTCTCTGCAGGAAGCGAAAATTAGCGGAATCGATTATACCCTGTGTGGTAGTGGGATCTAGATGCAGTAGTATGCAGCATCATTGGTGTCCAAGAAATCAGGCATCACTGAGGAACAACTGTAAGGCCTGGTATCAGTAGCTGTTATGAACGGGTGCTACACGTTGTCTGATCTTTCTCCCTTCAAATCCCTCTGGATGGACAAAATCTGTACAAATAGAAGAAAAAGGTAAAGGTTTCCCATAGCCTAATAGCCGTAGGGACAGTGGGGGTTAGAGACCCACTGTATCTTGAGCACAGCTGATGAAAGGTGGAGCCCATCTCTCTCCTTTCCCTGCCTTATCCTTCCCTAATTTGAAAAAGGTACCCATTTACTGCTGGGTTGACAGAGAGACTTTTCCAGTCATCGGAGTTTTCCAGTCTCTCACAAATAGAAGAAAGGCCATGGAATTTTAAAGTGTATGGATAAACCTCCGTGTTTTCATTTGCTTTCCAGTGGATGACAAAATCTGTTCAAAACAGGGGCTACTCTTAAAAGAAGAGAATTTGCTCCTAGCAGGAAACAAACTCTTTCCTTTAAGAGAAAAGGTGTTTTGTTCTTTTATGTTTTCTCTTATTTTTTTTTTTTTTTTTTTTTTGCAAACTGTCTGGCTGCTAATCTCAGAAGAAGGCTTATTCTTATTAGGTCTACATGTTTGGGTGTCCTCTTCAGTCTATTTAAGGTCAAACAGGTTTTGGCACTGCTTTATCAAACTCTTCTGACCTCATGTAACCTTTAAGGTCTCAAAACTGGGGTCAAAATAGGGACTTAATTATCATATTTATCCCAAAGACTTAGACAGACATGCTGATGGCCATGAGGAGCAGTATGATCAGGATCTACACTGTTTGCAACAGCTTTCTAAGGATATATGGATGTACTTTTTCAAGTTTGAAAACTAGAAATTTGAATTTCAAGACTGTAGTTTCAAAGTTCAGACTGAAAATTTAAATTTCATCATGGAAATGATGTCTGACCATTCACGATAAATTGTAGCGGTCAGGCTTCATAACTACTTTGTCTCCTTACCATAAATGGATGCTTCCCAGCTGATAGTGCTTCATTATCATGTGACTGATAGTAAAGCACTCCAAAACTGAAATACTGTAATTACCCAAAAATTGGGACTCTTTAACAAATTTGGTAATCATCCTATGATTCTACTATCATAATGAGTTGGAAAAAATTCTGGCAGGAGAATGACAGATGGTGCAGACTCTTATCAGACTGCTTCTTTAGTCTGATCTGGATCTGCACTAATTTCTTAGTGCTTTTGTCCACACACTTTGGGTTTTTATGGTAACTGGAGAAGAAGTTGAAATCAATAGGCAGCTTGAATATTTTTCTTGATTTACAGTAATAACTGCCTGTATTTGGACACTGTAATGTTGAAGTATATTTTCTGTGATGAACTTAACTACCAAATTTGGACAAGTCTGCTTTTCTGCTTCTTTTTGGTTGAATTGCAAACAGTCAGACCCTAATCAGACTGCTCCCTAGGAGCAGTCTGATCGGAGTCTACACTGTTTGATCTGATACTTTTATCCCAAGCTTTAGGATTTTTCCAGTAATCCATGATACCCATCCGAAGGCAAACACTATCATGTAGCAGGCATTAGGCACTTGTTTGTTTTGTTAGGATTAGCTAACTGGGTGTCAGTCTGAACAAATAACTCATTCTGAGCCTAGGGAATGAAAAAAGAGATAATTTTATTAGTATCTGTAGCACAGCCTAAGGAGAAAGGGAAAAACATGCTGTTTATCAATCTCTCACATGTGGTCCCTAATGACCAGGTGAATGTTCAGTTGTGGACCTAAGAGTGTAACACACTATCCCCCCTATTCCCCAGAACAGTTTGGCAGAAAGTGCAATGGGGTTCAGCTCATTGTCAAATGTTCCTTTCTCCCCCTAAAGATTGTAGTAGTAGTATATTTCCCCCATGTTCCCTGCACTGTTTCCAGGAGAGAATTTTACAGTTTTTTTTTTCCAAGTTCCCCAAAAGAGTTTTGAGTGTTGCAGCATTTCAATTGTTTCCCACAAGGGAGGGGGGGGGGGGGTCTTGCATTTTATGAAAAGGTGGAATTATTTAGAGCCTAAAGTGTAGTTAATCAGCCATTGCCAAAATCATAAACTTCAATATTAATTTTAAGATGAATGGTAATACTTTCCGAGGAACAAACATTACTATTTTTTGCCATTCTTCTCAGCAGGTCATTTCTGAAAGGAAACAATTTGCTCATACAGGAGCAAATTCTTTTCCTTAAAGTATACCCCATTTCAAAGAGCTATCTCATCCACTGAAGAAAAAAAGGAATTCCTGTAAGTTAATTATTTTCATAAGAAGCAGGGGGTGTTTAATAGAGCAGGGGCGTTTACTAGGGTTTAATATGGTATGATCTAGACTGGCTCCAGACTCCAGTCAGTAAAACCTAAAAATCTTCAGGCATCACTGGAGTCTAATAAATTCAGCTATCACAAAATTCATTCCTTTTGCATTATTTTATGACAATACAATTTATTAGACTGAAGCCACTCTAGGTCTGATCAAGCTCTGTACTATCTGCTAATGCTTAGACAGTAAAAATCATCATACTTTTGGAAACTGTGTTGTTGATGAAATGTCCCAATATTAATGCTAGCTACCAGACTTCTTCAGAGTCAGTGGTCTGGCCGGTTATTCCATAATGTATGCAGCACCACATCTCTGCCCTTTGATTGTCTAAAATGATTATGCTTGGTCTTGACCATGCTGTTCATCACAGAAATAAAAGGACTTAGGGTGAATTGGTACACTTTCAGGGGAAGCAATGCTGCTGTTTTCAGTTTTGCCTTCCTTCTCAGTGGGTTTAACCCTTAAAGAAAAGAATTTGCTCCTATAGGAGCAAATTCTTTTCTTTAAGAGTTGACCCCCTTTTTTAATGATTTTGTTGCCCAAGGAAGCAAACAAAATTCGTCTCCCTTGAAAAAATGGTGGAAAACATGGTGGTTCTTCTGTGCACCTTAAACTGTACTTTAATACCAGGATTTTTCAGACTTTGTGTGTGAGAGCAGTTGTTGTCTCCCTTAGACCAGTGATATAAATAAGAACACTGTATGCTGATTAAAACATGCATTTTCAATTTAAAATCCTAAAAATACATGTGGTGTTCTCCAGTCCATTTAGATAAGATCTTGACATCTAAGAGCTATTAAAAAAGAACAGGAAAAAAAATTACGTTTTTATTTTCACAAGAGGTATAGCTAGGAATGTCAAGCTTTCTGGAGAAAATAACATGAAGAAGTTTTCACCCTAAATATTCTGACAGAATGGATGTCTTTCAGCTTAACAGTCCTTTCAACAGTATTTCAGTCATATTGATCTGATGGAAGGGTGATAATGAAAGGCTGTGTGCAATGGAACCCCATTTACGTTTGGAAAGAATTCCCCCTCCAGTGGGATTTAAACCAAGACCACAAGCTTAACCCACTGAGCTATCTTAAGTAACCAGGAAAGCCTCATCTATCAGAGTAGTCACAGATCAGGCTGTTCCTGAAGGGAAGCAGTCTGATCAGCTTCTACACTCACGGTTTCCAGAAAGTTTTGAAAATTTCCTCCAACAAACCTGACCAAATTTGAAAGCTCCGGACTGAGTCTGTTATAGAAATTGGTTAAATTTTCCAAATATTTAGGGTCAATAGATAAAATAATTGAATTAGGAGAAACTAGACTACTTATAATGCTAATCTCATAAGCTTTTAATAAGTTTATACTTTCTTAAAAATAGTTGTTTTCTCTGACCCTCCTTGCTTTGTTGAAAATTTATACAGATTAATACTGAAGTACTTCCCTTTCACAAGAAAAATTGTCACACTGGAAGTTTTAGATGGTTCAGACCACCAATTCCTGATTAAGGAGGAAATTCTTTGCGAGCCTCTACCTGCTTTTAGCTCACCAGTGTAGGCAAGTACAAGTCATGCTCAGCCCTTCACCCTGATGTCTGCATCACCTCATATTAATTGTGTTTTGGTTAAAGATTTGAGCAAGGCACTCTGTACAGAGACAGTTTGAGTGGCCTTGGCATTGAAATTGAGATGATGCACTCTTGATTTCATAGAAAAATAATGAAAAGACGAGCAAATTCTGAAAAAGATCAGTTGGAAGCAAGGAACCCCTAAGAGTGGTGGCTACACTTTCGGGGAAACTAACCTTGTCAATTCCTGCTGACCTTTGATTTCCCCCCAGCAGAAATCTTTCCAACCATAAACAGGGTTGTATTTTGGACATATCAGGACCATGGGATGGATGATAATGAAAGGCTGTGTGCCATGATTGCACACAGCCTTTCATTATCATCCATCCCATGGTCCTGATATGACTAAAATACTGTTAAAAGGGACATAAACTCACAAGTCATCCACCCAAGGCATTAAATTTGCAGTTACTTGGATATGTCAATACCACAGGGTATAATCGATTCCACCAATTTTCGCTTCTTGCAGAGACTGTACATCATATTTGGCTTCCACCGAGACTGTCCGTGAACTCTTGCTTCCTGCCGAGACTTCTGTACATGATAAATGGCTTCCTGCAGAGACTGTCCGCATGATTCTGCTTCCTGCCGAGGCTCTTGGCAGGAAGCAGAAGCACGCTGACAGTTTCCGCAGGAAGCCATTTTTCGAGGACAGTAGTCCCTGCAGGAAGCAAGAATTTGCGGACAGTCTCGGCGAAAGCATAATATAATGGACAGTCTCTCCAGGAAGCGAAAATTGGCGGAATCGATTATACCCTGTGGATACATACTATAAACATCTAAACAATGGTACAGATAGGTCTGAGAAAAAAGTGCAGACCCGGATCAGACTGCTTTTAGAGCTGTTTCTGATCCATCTGCACCTTTTGGAACTGCACGTTTTGGACCAATACTGCATTGTAATACAAAACTGTTCTTTTTTCGGATAATTATGGTAATTATTTTCAGTGTGCCAATCTTATAGTTTCTCTGGCAATGCATTTCTTTCTCCCAATCCTGCCTCCTCCTCCTCTTTTAGAAGCCCCTAAAAATCACAAAACAATAAAATGGGTATGATAGTCAATAAAGGTGTCTCTTTCATAGCATTTAGCCCCTTTAACTACTCAATTATGCCCTGTTATTATAAAAGTAAATAACTGCATAATATCAGCTTTACTTTATTATAAGTCCTTTATGTACACAAAATAAAGCAAACAATCATGACTTTCATTCATTAATTGGGATTACCAGAATTTAATAGAAATCTATAAAAATTTGAGTAAATTTGTCCTACTTTGATCATGTTTGTGTATTGGATATTTGTGTATTACAACCAACGTCCCCTCCAACTGAAATGGTTTGGTCCAACTCGGCAGCCGCATGCTGTCTGAAGCAATCCATTCAGAAAATTTACACATGTTGGAGGTGTGAGTGGATTAAAGTAAACATTTTTGGAAAAAAAAAAGTCATTGTAGTTCATGAAAGAATTGAATTTTTCGCTTGTGTCAGCAGTTGCAAAAAAAGAAAAAAAAAAAAAAAAAAAAGAAAGAAACTGTGAAACTGCTTGCTCATAAATACAGGTATTTTTGTGTATTCAAACCGCTTTGATCTATTGATATTGACGAACCGAAACAATGAAACCGATTGAAAAGGTGTAAATTCTTTTTGGATTAAAAAATGCTAAATAAACATGGTTAAACAGAGAAATGTTGCAGTGATGAATATAAAACTACATGTTATGTGAAGTTTTGTTAAACGAGAGAACATGGAAATATTTTACAGAATTCCTTGGATTCTAATATTCCAAACATTTTGGATGTTAATCTGTTTAATTGGATTCCCAGCATCATATGGCCTGGACTTAGGTAAGCTGTTAAACCCTGCAGTTAGATATAAACAGTTTTCATGACTCATTTTGTTTGACTGTTTTATTGTTTCAATTAAATTTCTCTTCTTTCTATTTTATTTTTTTTATATGATGATATTTGTTATATTGCTATGTCTATTCTATTGTGGGTGTATGTGTGTTTGCTTCTTTGAATTTTTTTGCGGAGACATGTTAAACTACTTTGGTTTTGAAATTTACCATTTCAATAATAACTATAATAATAATAACAACAACAGTCAATGAAATGCATAAATGCATGCAAGATTAATTTTTAAAAGTTATGATATTTACATCAGTTTTTTTTTTCTTTCAAGTTGAAATGCACATAATTAAAGAGGCTTTTAATATTTGATGTCAAATTATATCAAACACTGGACTACATTTCATTATTGAGTAGAAATGAGGATAAAAGGAACTATGAACATTTGCAGTCAGTGCCTGGTGTAAATACAAAAACTCTGTAATATGAAAATTTTTTGCTAAATTTTATAAGAAATTAAAGAGCTCAGACTAATTATATTGCTTAAAAGTCTGTAAAACTGTTTGGGAGTAATTTACTTCCTTTTTATGACCTATTAATAAGCAGTCATTTGATTAACATTTCAAAGGCACCTGGAATGAAGCTTTAGATAAAGTGGATTTTTGAAGATAGAAAAACTGGACGAAGATAGAAAAACTGGACGCCTGCAGTTTGGTGTGCTTAGCCAAACTCTCCTTTTGATCAAAAAATATTTAATTTTCATGCAGAACAAAGTTTGTTTTTTGTTGTTGTTTCTTTTTAAATTATTTTCCATCCATTTCTCATATTATTAAAGGATGTTCCCCAGGAGGCCAAATATGCACCTCCTGGCACTGAGTTTGTATGTGTCCTCTGAGGCTCTGACTCCTCTCCAATTTAAAGAAGAGACATGCATTTTTTCTTCACTTGAGGGGCTCAAAAAAATTTTTCTTTCAGAATCTCCCCTATCTCGTTTGACAAGGGACCACTTTGAAGTATGCCTGTAATGAGCGAAATATGGTTTCTCAGGTGCACTTTGTTTTCTGTTAAAAATGAAAAGGTGGAAATTAACATTTTAAATGCCTGAGTTAAAAAAATAGCTGAATTTTCAAACAGCATAGATCCTGATGAGGTGGCTCATTATGAGCCACTTCATCAAGATACTTGCTGTTTTCTGTCTAGTCTTTGAATTTCCAGCATGATATTGAATGAATTTTTTTTTGAAAATTTGCAGATTTAAAAATTTTGTCATCGGCTTTTTGGTGCTTAAAGGGTTAATAATTAATTAGTTTCTGTTCTGTTCTGTTCTGTTCTGCTTATTTTTTTGTAGAATACATGGGTTTTTGGGAGGTCACAACATCTGAATTTCAGCACACCCACCAAAGTGGACAGGAAAAAACAGAAGAAAAAAAATAATGAGATAAAATGAATAAATAAAACTTTTAATAAATAAATAAAACTTTTATGACTTTCTTTTGTTTTTTTTTCTTTCTGCATAATTTTATAGTTCTTTGAAATTTCTCAACCTTTCATTTGTCTCTGAAAAATAAAAGTAATAGTAATAAAAACTGATGATAGTGTTAAAGTCCATGTTTTACACCTCTGCCATTTTTATCAAGGGGAACAACTGTTGTGATTTCCCATATGCTTCCCTGGACAATGTAGCCTGGTAAAGAGGTCTACTAATAAAGAATTTGCTCTTGGGCAGAAATATTTTTATTAACACTTTAACCACCAGTGACGAAAGTAGCATAATTTGCAAACAGCGTAGATCCTGATGAGGCGGCACAATGAGCCGCCTCATCTAGATCTACACTGTTTGCCCTCTTAGGCTCTATAGTTTTTGAACAACATAGGACCCAGACTGCTTAAATCCTCAGCACCATATATAGTAAACGAGTTAACTTGCATATGTAATCATAGTATTCAAACCTCTACATTCCCTGAAAAGTGGAAAGAAGCAAAAGTAACACCTTTGATTAAGAAGGGCTCATGTGAAGATGTAAACAACTACCGTCCAATATCTATTCTTCCGACTTTGTCTAAACTTCTTGAAAAACATGTTCATGACTCTCTAATGGACCACCTCAATTTATACAAACTGCTCCAAGATACACAGTCTGGCTTCAGGCCAAACCATTCCTGTGAAACAGCCCTCTTGGGTATGGTGGATTCATGGTTAAATGCGCTTGATCTGGGTAAACTTGTTGGGGTCTTGTTTATAGATTTTAAAAAGGCCTTTGATTTAGTTGATCATGATATTTTGTTGTCAAAACTAAGTCTATATGGTTTAAGTGAAGAAACAAATGCATGGTTTAAAACGTACTTAATGCAGAGACAGCAGTTTGTCACCTTGTCTAATGTAAAGTCTGATTTGAAACCTATAACATATGGAGTTCCTCAAGGCTCCATTTTAGGGCCATTATTATTCCTTCTTTTTATAAACGATTTACCTCTATACATGAATGATATACATGCAGAGCTTTATGCCGATGATACGACTTTATTTGACATTCAGGAATCTATAAAAGATATTCAACATAATCTGCAGGAAGCTTTGAACAAGCTGAAAAACTGGAGTGAATGCAATGGCATGTTAATTAATACAGACAAAACCAAACTAATGCTAATAACAACACCACAGAAACGGCAAAGATTGGATAATGAAAATTTGAACCTTACATACATAAATGAGTCTTTAAGTACTACAACCAATGAGAAGGTTTTAGGTGTTTTCGTTGATCATAACTTGTCTTGGTCTGAGCATATAAAATATCTCTCCAAGAAAATAAATTCAAGCATTTGGCTTCTTTCAAAAATTAAGATCTTTCTGTCTCCTTCACACAGAGTACAATTTTATAGGTCTTATATCCAGCCTCATATAGATTTCTGTAATATCATTTGGGGTAATACATCTGAAGACAATAAAAATAAAATCTTTAGGCTGCAAAAGCGTGCATGTCGTGTTATTTTGGATTACAATGTAGAAAATACTACTGAAGCTATGAACACTCTAGGAATTATGTCTATTTATGACAGAATATTTTTAAGAAAGGCTAAATCAATGTTCAAGATTTATAATGGATTAGCTCCCACTTATATTTCAGATAATTTTGAGTTAAGACAGGTTACTGAAAATACACCGGCTCTTAGATCCTCTACGTCTGGCTGTTTTATTCCGCCAAAACCAAACAAAGATCTCTTTAAAAAATCATTCAGATATTCAGGATGCCTTGTATGGAATTGTTTGCCAGACAGTGTTAAGCATGCTCAGTCTGTTGACTCTTTCCATAAAAGATGCATTACATGGTTAACTCAGGGGGAGTAAACGATTGTAAAGAAACTATCTCAGCTCTTGTACAGATATGTGTAGTACCACAACTGCCCTAAATATTCAAACATCTCAGCCATGTCCTTAACTGACTCTACCATATTCGAATTTGGACAAGTCCATTTATCATGCTTACTGCATATTTTAGTGGCTGCAACTGTCTGAGTATTTGGAGTAAGTGTGGTATACATATTGTAAATATAACTATGTTTCTATAAATGCTCTGTTGTGTTTGCATGTTTTAACTGTCATACAAAAAATTGCATATTATCCATATTATCAAAACTATTGGTACATGTTAAGGAAACTAGTATCGAAGCTCCTGTACAGATATGTGTCTTACCAAAACTGCCCTAAATATTAGAACATCTCAGCCATGTCTCTAACTGACTCTACCATATTCAAATTTGGACAAGTCCACTTGTCATGCTGCTGGGTATTTTATTTTAATTGCTTCTGTCTGAATATTTGGGGTAAGTGCGGTATATGTAAATATTACATAATAATAAGTTTCCATACTTACACTCTGATTTGCTTCATTTACTTACTCTGATGTGCTTGAGTATTGGGACGCTCTAAGACCGCTAATTTGCCATTTGTCCCAAATGGAAAACTGACGGTTTTGGGTGCCCCAATATCTAAGCACATTACACATATTGTCATTATTATTGGTACTTTTATAATTTTACTCCTGCAGATTTTTTTTTTTTTTTTTTTTTTTTTTTCTGTTAATGAAATTCATAGAAAATTGGAAAGACACCAAAACTGTACTCTAAATTATAATGTGTACATACATGTATTAATTGTACATGTAGTTTTTTTTTTTTTTTTTTTTTTTGTTTGTTTCTTTTGCAAGCTTTTTGGACTGATAAGTTTTTAGCTGCAGCTGGAAAGATCCAATTGTCATTGCACCGGGAACTTTCTGCTGATGATTTACTTTTGCTTAGGGAGCTGTGGATGGAAGGTTAATTATTATTATTTTTTATTTTTTTTTTTAGGTTTGTTTTCATACACAATATGTATTGTAATTAACCATGCTTTAAACTACAGGAAAAGGTTCTTTATGCTGTTTGCATGGTTAGGACTCCCATCAGCCTCTGCATAAGTGCAGTCTGAAACCTGTTGAATCTATATATTACTCAGTAGGGAGTCCAGTCAGTCTGAGCTGATGCCTATCTTAGCATTTGCAGTGTGCAAATAAAGTAAAGTCCCTTTTCATTTAAGACTTGTATTATATCTTGTTTGTGCCTTTATATGCTAGTCACCTTTTGTTGTATATATGTAAAATATGTAAATTGTTTGAGGGCCTCATGGAAGATTAGCTATCTTGCTAAATGTGTTACCCTCGTAAAATAAAGACTTTACTTACTTACTTACTTACTAAATGTCTTGGACAATGCATTTTTTTAATTTTTGCAGACAGAAATTTTGTCGTCTGCTTTTTGGTGCTTAAAGAGTTAAGCCCATTGAATAGGGAGGCAAAAATGGAAATGGAAGAGTTGTTTCCCCTGTTATTGTACACATATACTTTAAAGGCCCCATAGCTCTATCAGCATGAAATATGTCATCGTGAGCATCTCACTGCAGTTTCGCCATTGATAATTATCGTGATTGGCCGGCTTTGAAAAATCAAAACGTCCTTGAGTCTACCATAAAATAGATTTGGAAAAATAACTAGGTCATTTTAGTTGCCAACTAAAATGACCTACTTTCGATTTCACAAGCTATATTTTCATAGTAAAAACACAAGGTACAAGAGATAAAAATACAAGGTACATGCGTTTAACAGTTGATAAAAATACAATGTACAAAAATGTTAAGCAAGGATCCCATTGACTGTGCCGCAGTTGCATCATTTCATTGCTTAATGGGGAACCAGAGACGAAAACCGCATTTTTATGGAGAGACTTATCAGTTTACCAAAATTCATCGTTCCTTCTTTTTTGCCAGTTATATGATACAAAAAAGCACATCAAACGAAATATTTTCATTAATTCTGAAGGCTGTACAGGTTTCATAGTGATTTGTATTTTGACGATTTTTACCACCAGTAGGACTATGGAGACTTTAAGGTTTAAGCTGCTACACTTTACAAATAATATAATTCCAGAGAAGCAATCAGGGTCTACTCTGTTCAAAGCTTTTCTCTCTCCATATCATATGCAAATGAAATGAAAACAAAATCTCAGATGCATTGAAGATGGATTGTGAATTATTAGGGGTTGCTTAACCTGTTAACCTGCTTCCGCAACTTAATTAAGACACTAAAACTCTAAATGGGCAAAAATGGGGAAAAAAGCAGATAACAAAATTTACCTCTGCAATATTTCAAAAGATGTTTTTTGCAAGCTCGAACTTAAGCATAGCAGGACAATTGGTCTCATTGTGTATGTGTGTTTGTGGGTGGAAAGGTTGGTTGGGAAAGCGGGGGGGTGAGGGGGGGGGTGTATGCAATTTGTGAAACTTGAAGTTTTAGTAATTGTTTATTACAACAGGGTTCAAGCTAGCCCAGTACTGGGGGCCAGAAAATACTTAGAAACAAGTTTCTTTTTTCACATAATTTTTTTATACCAACACTATACACGAACCAGTACAGAAAAACTGTAGTATTGTTTTATTTTGCAAGAAGCTCTGAGGAAAGGTTTAATGGATTAATGGAAGCAAAAATCAATGAAAGCAGCTTGAAGCTAGGTTTTGATTGCTTTGATCTAATTATTGCCCTTGATGACAGCACCTGATCTTTCAACATCTTAGCCTGGAAATATTGATCTTTATAGAAACTGAGAGCTGATCTGTAGGCACAGAGTGCATGATCTGGAACAGCTGTTGTGATATACTCAATGGATGGATGGATGACTTGCGATTTTACATCCTTTTAAAAGTATTTCAGCAGAGCTCTAGTTAAGAATTAAGAGCATGTATTTGATGCTAATTAAGGATAATTTTTCTTATCTCTCATCGAAACCATATGTTGTGACCCCTCATCTGAACCGTCTCGTCGAGACGGTTCAGATGAGGGGTCACAACGTATGTTTTTGTGCAGAATTAACAAAAATTATCTCTTATTATCACCAAATACTCTCTCTTTACCAGAGTTCTGATTTCAGTCATATCAGGATGATGTGTGGATGATAATGAAAGGCTGTTTGCAATGGAACCGTGTTAACGATTGAAAAGATTCCCTCCTCCAGTGGGTCTCGAACCCTGAACTGCTTGATCAGTTGGCCAGCGCTTAACCTACTTCCATCATGACAAAGTACTTTTTGAGAATGTACAAAATTTAATGCATATCAGAATGAACCCCAGTCTTTTAGTGGATAAAGCGCTAGTGGGCCATAGTTGAATCCAACTGGTCCAGGGGGATTTCTGTCCAACCAAAAAAAACAGGGTTCCATTGCACACAGCTTTTGAATATTGGGACATACAATCACAGTCTATTAAAATAGAATTATGAATGCTACATGAATTTCCATTTGTGCCACTTGAATATAATTCCTGTTTAAAGTTTAATGTAAGTACTTTGAGAAAAAGCACACAACTTCTTTTAAATTTGCTAATTTAATAATCTTTCAAAAAGTGTGGCTGTTTGTTGTAAAAGTTGTAAAATCAAGATAAAGAGATTAGCAGGCATTCTGACCTATTCCAGGAGATTAGAAATGGAAAGGATTGTGATTATATAATTCCAAGGTTGTTGAAATGTTTGTATTTCCACCCCTGGGAAGGATGGCCAGCCAGTGAAATTAAGTGTGAATAATTTAATTGATTTTGTTAACAAATCAAATTCCAGTCTCATTATCATTTGACTTTGGCAGGAAGAATTCTGGAGCCGGGATAATGAAGATTCATTACTCTTATAAATTGGTCAAGTCCTGAATTTGATGTGAATTGGTACAGTTTCAGGGAAGGCAACTCTTTCAAGCTCTTTTCTGCTTCCCTTCTTAGTTGGGGTCAGTTCTATAAACCCTATAATGCCTTCAGAACGGCAAAAACTGCACAGTTTTGGCCATTCTGAGTGCAATAGGGATAGCAGCAAATTCTTTCCTATAAAAGTATACATCAGTTTGATAGGGGTTGGGAAGCAAAGAGGAAGTCACAAAAGTTGTTCCCCTTTGTTAAAATGGTGGAAAAGCATACACTTTCTCTTGGTAAACAGTGCTACAGATAAGGTGTAATAATTGCAATATGTTATTTTTTTGTTTTCATTAGAATCACATTACTCCAGATAGGAAGACTTTCATATTTCTCAAAAAAAAAAAAAAAAAAAAAACGTACCTGTGGTTACTCATTAATTAGAATGGTCATGCCCAGATAGTTCTGTTAATGGGGCGCAGAGAAACCAGAAAAAAATCTCTAAACTGCATGTGGCTTTGGATCACCTTTGCAGGAAATAGGTATAGATTCAGTTGGATATAAAAAAGTAAATAACAAAAATGTTAACACAAACTGAAGCAATTTTCTTAATTGGTGAAGTTGCAGATGATCTTTGCCATTTTATGGCATTTTTTATAGGCCAAGTGCAGTGTAAAATTGGTCAAAATTAAGTTGGCATTTTGATCACCATTTAAAAGTTAATTTAGATAGAGTCAAGATATTATAAAACAATAGGTTTTACTCCACAAGTATTCTCTTCATGATAGCAGCATAAAAGTTTTATGTACAAGATATTTATTGAGGCTAAATTTAGTAATTAATTGCAATAAAATTTCAGTTTGTAGTATTTTTGTCTGCATACAACAACTTATTGGTGCCAATACAGCCATATAGCCATTTAAATTCATATGAATGAATCTTCATGGACCAAACATCCCCCTAAAGTGCTATAGTATTGGGACACTTAAAACCATTTATTTTCCATTTGTCCCAAATGGAAAATTAATGGTTTTAGGTGTTCCAATATTAAGCATATTGGGGTTATCATAATTCACCATATTGTCTCTGATAAATTTTCCAAGAGCAGGTAATAGTGATAAGCCTGTAATCACATC
Organism: Ctena decussata; assembly: GCA_963989385.1. NCBI lineage: Eukaryota > Metazoa > Mollusca > Bivalvia > Lucinida > Lucinidae > Ctena > Ctena decussata. The sequence continues at coordinate 8,621,591 of OZ022498.1, forward strand.
AATTGTTCTGAGTTTCAGCAGGGATACAGACTAGCGGTCGCCCACTCGCCCACTGCGAGTAAAAATTCGGCTGGGCGACTAAAATCAAAATGACAGTCGCCCAGTTTGCGATCGTGAGCTGTCGGCGAGTGTCTGGCATGTTCTCGGCTTGGAGTAAAATCCGTCACCTCAAAGGGTATTGCTAACTTCCGCACCGATATTTGCTAAGAATATTCGGTGTTCCGTCATACTTATGTGTTGGATTTTACTCACTATCGAGAAAAAACAACATGGCCGCCTCCTCGTAATGTAAGATAGACTGACAGATAGATTTGGGAGCTAAATATCTTAGCCGTTCATGCATTTTTTGAGCGTAATGTGGCGATAACATCGCTAGTGTATCACACCCGATTGCTCAAAGGAACCAAAACCCTGAAGAAAGGAGGGTTTACTAGAAAGTCTACGGAAACGGTGCAATTCTAGCGCAGATTCTGAATAAAAGATTCTCACGTTTTAAATGTGGGCCCCTAAATTTCTGGCTGGGCGACTAGTTTTCAGTTTTTAGGGGCCCAGCTTGCTCCTATGAAAAATGAGCTAGTCTGTATCCCTGTTCAGCATAAATCTAGCCCTAAAAATATGCTCAGTCACAGTTATCCATGCCCAGTGCACGTAGCATAAGAATTCTAAGAGTCGCAACAAGCAGGTTCTACATTGTTTGCAATTCCTGGGCATTCGTATTGCATGGTTATACTGCACAGTGAAACCAAATTGTTCTTGTTTAGGGCAAATACTGTTACATACTTATCATAGGTGTCCAAATTTTTAGAATCTTTGTGGTATGTTCAATTTCAGCAAAAATCTAGCTGTTTTGCCAGCCATAAAATGCTGAGGCTGTCACTGTCACATGCCTGGTGCACTAATTATTGAAAATATTGCCCACTGTAACAGGAACTAAATGATATCCCCATAGAAAATTTATCTGGAAAGCGAGTGGTATACCAGAGTATTCCAATGGCATCCACTGAATTCCAATACATTCATAGGTATTCCACTGTAAATCACTGGCGTAAAAATTTCCACTGTCATTTCACTGTTGTTCCACTGGTATCCTTAATAAAATACCAGTGTTTTTTCCACTGGCAGAGTTTCACTGGAAAAACAACAAGTTACCACTGTCATTTTTCAAAGACTATATACAGATCAATAACATAATCCCAGTGATCTTTGCCACTGGTAGAGTTTTACTGGAATTAAATCAAATTTCCATTGTAACTGTGATGATATAATTTATAAACTATATATACCAGTGACCTTTTCCACTATTACACTAATTAAGTTTTACTAGAGTTACATAAGGCTTTAAATATGTCATGACAACTGATTTGATTTCATGATGACACATCTGTGATAATCATATTTCTAGTTATTTTCTTATTAATAAAATTTCTAGTGGTTTTCTAATACACTGTAAAAATACCACTGACATCAGGATGAAGTTTGGCTTCAGTTGGCCAAGATATTTTTAATGGAAGCTATTCACAAATAAAAACATTAGTGACCTTGAACAAAGTTCAAACAATGACCTTGATCTCTGGTGCCCACAGAGTTTTAGAAATCAAATAATGGAAGCTATTCACAAATAAAAACATTAGTGACCTTGAACAAAGTTCAAACAATGACCTTGATCTCTGGTGCCCACAGAGTTTTAGAAATCAAATATATATACCAGTATTAAGTGTGCCAGTATCAGACTTCAATAGCTACTATACAGTCTACATTTTGTATATAAAAGCACATTAAAACTAATAATAATAATGACAAGAATAATTAACATTTATGTACATAATAGAACATAAGGATCTTATTTCATTTTGTATCTAAGATATCAAATTCCAGTGGAATCCACTGGTATTTGAATTCCACTGGAAACAGGAAGTATTGATGAGAATGATCTACCTTTAAAAACAAAGAGGTCACTCATTTTGTGCCAAAATTTGTTGATTGTAAGAAATCAAATTATCTATTGTTGTATGTTTATTTTAGCTGTTTGAATTTTTTCTAAGCATTCTTTTTGAATTCTGCAGTATCAGATCTGCAGCTAAGATGCTGTTAATTATTTCAAGAAGAGAAAATAAGAGGAAAACTAAAATTGCTGGTAAAGTTAATCACCCCACCCACTTGTGTTTCTACTGTAAGTTTTCTTTTCAACTTTGTCATCCTTGATTTGTGAAACTTACTGTTTTAGAATCATATTATAGATGTTACAAAACAGTATGTAGTACAGATAAAAAGCATCATTCAAGAGCTAAACAGAATTTTTTCAATGTTACTATAAAGTATAAAAACTATAATAGCAGAATCATAAGGATGCAGATGGATTTCATTGAAAATGCCAGTGGTATTCCAAAGAATATGTGTTATTCCAGTGGAATAAATAACAGTGGAATTCCAATGAAATACCACTGGAATGACAGTTGAATTTCAATGGAATACCACTGGGATATGCTGGTATTTCCAGTGGAATACCAGTGGTTTTCAGTGGAAAAATCAGTGGTAAAATTAGGTGTTTTACATTGGAATTTTCAGCGGCTTTCCTCTGGAATACCAAATGGCAATCACTGGTAAAGTCACCAAATTTTATCGCTGACTTCCACTGGAAATTCCACCAAGATTCCAGTGGAAATTACAGTGGAATCCATTGAGTATTTTCTCTGGGGATGAATTCATATTGCAACCTTTTTAGGCCAAAACTAACCATACAATAATAGCACATCCAAGTGTCCCAATTACCCAGACTGGAGCACTTACTGGGGACAAAAAATAATCAGTATCTGTTTTACAGTTACATGTAGACAAACCCCTGCATCAGACACAGTGTGTGGGTGGCCTCAGGGTTCTAGTCCATTGTTTTTGAGCCTGAAATGTTACCCGGTCATTGCTCAATAATGGTGATAAGAATTCTTTCTTTTTTCTCTTCTATTCATCCAGTTGCTTTCATGTGTAACTGATCACAATAAAGAAGTAGTTGTTGAACTTGAAATGAAACTGTTATATCACTGAAAGCTATTAAAGAGATCTTTTTAACCCTTAAAGCACCCAAAAAGTAGAAAACAAAATTTACATCTGCAAATTTAAAAAAAAAATGTTTTGCCCAAGTTTTATCTTATTTAGAATTCAAAGACTAGAGGGCAAATAGTGTAGACCCAGATGAGGTGGCTCATAATGAGCCACCTCATCTGGATCTTCACTGTTTGCCAATTCAACTATTTTCATATTTGGTGCTAATAATTAAGGCAGTCTCACATGAAAAGAAAAAAAATCAAAAAAAATATCAGCAAAATATTTGTCCAAGGGGGTAAATTTTATTGATTTTTTTGGGGGGGTTAATTTTCTTGATTGTCTCCAAAATACACTGTCGCATTTTTTTCAGAAGTTACTGCAGAGACACTGTGAAACTTGGATCCACTACAAACATTTTTGAAAGAAAATGAGAGCAAAAAAGGCAAATTTTTGCCCATTTTTTCATTTATTTGAAGCTTTGGAAAGGTTGTTTGAATTTCAACAATTTAGTGGATTTAACAAGGTTGAAAAGTTTATTTAATCCCTCTTAGGTTAAGCCTTAGAGTAAATGAATGCTCTTTTTTACACTCTTATTATAATTCTGATCACATTGATGTTAAAGCCAAAAGCGATCAAATATTTAAACAGATTGGTTAAATTTGCTTTGATGAGATTATTTTGGGCATATTTAATTCATGTAACACATATTACGCTGCTTGTGGTTCAAATTTAAATTCAAACATTTGCTATGTAGAAGTGTGCTAATGTTTATTTTAGACATATGGAAGCATTTATTCATGCTTATATGGTTTTTCTAGCTTTCTAAGGTGAAGATAATCATGCACATTTTATAAAGATTACCTATAAATATTAATGAAGGGCTTCAGAAAAGTAAACATTTTTAGGGTGCCTATTTTTATTTATTTATTTATTTTTATTAATTTCTTCTAAAAATCTTTATATTTATTTATCTATATTTATTATTATTGTTTTTTTTTTTTTTTTTTACATTTCTGAGTGCACTGTATGTTTTATAAGGTTGAATATGGTACTGAAATAATCTTTTCAGTGTATGGCCTTTGTGTAGAAGTATTCTTTTTTTGCAATATTTTTCATGTCACGCAAATTTGCAGGTCATAAAAAACAAGGTTCTGCGTGTCTTCGCATTTGAAATTCAGGTCATATGCGAGCCTACCACTTTACTCTTTACTACGCTGCCTTGTGCATGTTTAATGAGCCGCAATTTATTAGGACCGCTAAAGTCATACAACTTGACTAGTTGTAAATTTATGATCAGAAAAAAAGATTTATTCTTTTTAAACCTGCTGTTAAATTCAAAGGTCCTTGTATGTTATCATTGATTCAGTTGTTGACTTTGAGGAATCAGGGCCACAGATCTTTAAAAAAATTGGGGTAAAACTGTATTAAAAACTATGACAAAAATCTTTATCCTTAATTCTTTCCTTGAAAATATATATTGTTGGATATCATTAGAATTGCCTCAGCAATGAGGCAATTCTAATGATAAGCAACAACATTTATTTTAAGCCATTTTTTCCTAAATCAGAGCTCCAGTGTATTGATCTAGCGAATTGACCCTAAAATTGATTTGGAGTTTAACAATACTTTGTACTGATTTATTGTCGATTAATTGATAGATAGTCTTCATGGAGTTAAATTTTAAAAAAAAACTGACACTTGAAATTGGTTACAGATATTTGAATTAAAGAGTTTGTTCAGAAAGATTTTTTTTGCAATTAGTAGGCAAAACTATTATTCATTTATGTATTATTTTTTTTATTTGATTAAAAATATTTTGGGGCCTGTTTGCAAATTCAGCTATTTTTATTTTGCAGCTATATTAGTGTTTAAATTTCCAATGGCAAGCAGTTTTTTTTTTCTGTTTCATCACTGAGATAACAAAAATTCCAGACCAGAATATTATTTTCTGTTTACTTTGTAAGAAATGAGGCATACCCTATAAAACTATCTTCTTTCTTTAGATGTTGGTTTTTCAGAAAACCATCACTTTCTAACAGATACAGTTTTATTACCACAGCTACTATGAACCTCATATTGAGGAAAATTTATGGTGATGGTTGAACACTTTGATGAGGTTTCAACTCCCACATCAAAAATAGATTCTAAACTGTTGAAGAAAGTCTGAAGAAAACTTGAAGGGCATCAACCCCCTACAGACTGGCTATGTGGAAAAGTGTATAATGCAGCTAAGATTACTTTGAATGGTATCATGTGGCTAAAGGCTCATCATATAAGCCACCTCATCTGGATCTGCACTGTTTGCCCTCTAGTCTTTGAATTCTCAGTATGATCAATATACTTTGGGTGAAACATTTTGTTTAAATTTTGCAGATGTAAATGCCATTGTTTGCTGTTTTGGTGCTATAAAGGTCAAGAAACCATTTTAACATAGCTGACTTCAACTCCTTTACACACTTGCTACATGGGAAAGTGTATCATGTCCTTCCAAAAGGGGATTTACTCTTAAAGGAAAGAAATTGCTCCTACTCCTAGATTAGCAAATGAAAGTCTAGTCCAGAGCTCCAGATAAGAAGGAGTATTTGATGATAATTAAGGATAATTTTTCTTATTTCTCGTTGAAACCATATGTTGTGACCCCTCATCTGAACCGTCTCGACGAGACGGTTCAGATAAGGGTCACAACATATGTTTTTATGCAGAACTAACAAAAATTATCCCTAATTATCATCAGATACGCCCTCTTATCTAGAGCTCTGTAGTCCACTTATTGAGAAGGGAGGCAAAATGAAAATGGCAGAGTTGCTTCCAAATATTTTTGTTACAGATCTTGCTCCACATCTGAATTGAAATTGGTGAATTATTGCGCAACAATTCACTGACGGTGTTACCTACCGTAAGGTAGGGGAAAAGAAAAGAAAGTAAAAATGTTTTTGGTTAAACTCCGTTCATTAATTCTGAAACTGGGTTTTTCGCTGCTCATACTTTTATAATCTAATCGATCCAGGTAAGACTGTACATAATGATACTCCTAGACTTCCGCCGATTTCTCATCAATGTGTCCTATGCCTCTGTCCTTCGTATGATGCTGGGCTAACCTGCACAAAACTGCAAATTACAGATCTTCAACCCGAGACTAAGTCCATCGGACAGGTTGGAAACGCCTTTTAATACCATATAAAGTGGTCGCTATAAATAGTTTTGTGTGCGGGTGGGGTCAATATTCTAACACATGCTCTGCGCGTGCGAAATCAGTCAGCGTGACAACAAGCTTGTCATCCAGATAATTTTTCTCAGTTTGAAATTGATTACACCGCATAAATTCGCACTGGACCAGGCTTTCAGTGTTTCATCGTAGTATCGCCACCGGCAAACAACGCCTAAACGACGTTAGATCAGCGTCATTGCGACGTAACGATGTTCACTGGCGTCATTTTAACGGAACCATTACAGTTTTCCGCAGTATGTAATAAAGTCCCAAAACGTTGCATTAAAACTGCAAAGTTAAATGCAAGGACAAAAAAGGATTAAATCATGCACTTTTCAAATTTTTAGAGCTCCTCTGTATCAGTCTATTCCTTTTTCTTACCCCCACCCATCCCCATCCCCACTCTAAAAAAATAATAAAATAATCTCCCCAACACTACCTACAACCCCCTCCACTCAATTAGTCTACCATCCAGACTTCCACCCCTCAACATGACCCCTCCCCACCTCCTTATTCAATCTGCCACTCAAACCGCCACCCTAGTATCTAGACACACACCCTACACAGCCCCCCCCCCCTACCCCCCGCCCCGACTTCTTTTCAACAAACTATTCCCTCAATTAGTCAACCACGCCGACCTCTACACCGCGACACGAGCATATATTACGCAAGGAAGGCCTTAATGTAAATACTACATTGTCGAACCTTACGGCTCGCGCAAACATGATGCAGTCTGATTAGAGTCAACCACGGAAGTCGCAGTCAACCTCACGGAACCGAGTTTCAGTGAAAAACTAAGGCACATGTAAGAGGTTAATGTTTCGCGATTCACATGTTAGATTTGATTTGCGTCATGTGAAAAGGATATTAGGTCATGTGCATACTGTTAATACTCAACAGTACATGTACAGGCTGTTCATTTCTTGTATCATCCAAGAATGTATATGCAGAAATGTAGACTCTGATATGACTGCACGTTCTGAGTTTTCCCTGTTCGTACACTACAAGGGTACCTTTCCACAAGCGTGTAAATCTTTTACTTCCAAGAAACTGTATTCTTAGACATTGACGTACAAAAGTGAACCCGCAAGCACGCATGCATGCGATATTTCCTTCCGTATATACGCGAAAGCTGATCTAAGCTTTTGCTTTTCGCACATCTGGTGTGTGGTTATTTGGACACAGAGGCACATAACAAAGTCTCTTAGCTGACTGGTTTGAGATTTTCCTGTTCGCAGATACATTATGCCACGTTTTTGCGTAAAACGTCACCCTGAGAAAAATGATAGAAAGGAAGAAATAGATAAACGCAGGGACGTTTATGGGCCTGAAGTTCGCTTTTGAGCCGGATGACACAACTGTCCCGTTGTCTGTATGTATACTTTTGATATTTTCTTAAGAAAATATGACACAAACAAATACAAGTGGTTAAAATATGGTAAAGAAACTGGGTCTGATTTTCATTCCTAAAATCCAGAGTTGTCAAAACTGAAAAATGTAGCTCATGTAGTAACTTGGTATTTTTTTCTGTATTAAAAAGTAGCCGAAGTTCAAAACGCTTTTTTTTCTTATTCCTGTGACTTTGTTGGAGGGACAAAAGTTATTACCCAAATGAACAGCGTGAAAGCCACGTGGAGCGCATCTGAATATGTATGCCTTTAGGCTGTCACTTTTCATCAAATGGTCTTAGTTTGCGGACAGGTTTTTGAAATTTGCTGTTTCGTGCATGTGACTGCAGCATTAGACGCCAGGCTAAGATACATGAGGCCTTTATGAGAAATCGGCGGAAGTGGATCTTTATCACTATGCACAGTCTTACGTGGATTGATTAGATTATAAAAGTAAGAGCAGCGAAAAACCCAGTTTCAGAATTAATGAACGGAGTTTAATTTTTCATTTCTGTCTGGTATTAATAAGTCTTGACATTGAAAAATAGATTAAAACAGATCTTGACATTGAAGGTGAAAAAGATTTAGTTTTCCACATTCTTAGCATCTGACATGTCTGAATCAATTTGTATTTTGTTTCACATTATATTTGTGCAGGTGCCTGTGTGAGGAATTTTTGCCCAGGGCCGCTGTAATGCAGCTATGAAAATTAGACATGCTAAAGAAGTCACAATTTTTATTCACATTAGTTATTCCATTTTACTTTCAACATTTGGATTCTGGTTCAGCATTTATATAAGTAATGCTTAATGGTTTGCTGAAGTGGTTGACTCAGTGGTTTCTCACACTGACCAGACAGCAGTGCTTTATCAGTTGTTTCTACATACATCAACAGATCCACATATATCAACACAACTTTAAAACTCATTATCTCACAGCTCCTGCAGCTACAGGCTTATGCTTTATCTTAAAGATTAACACCTTAAGCCCCAGTGACGCAATTAGCAAAATTTGCAAACAGCGTAGATCCTGATGAGGCGGCCTCATCTAGATCTACACTGTTTGCCCTCTAGTCTCTGAATTCTCAATATAAAAAGTCTTGGACAAGGCATTTTTTTAATTTTTGCAGACGTAAATTTTGTCGTCTGCTTTTTGGTAGTGAAAGAGTTTTAAAGAGCTACCATAGTTCAGTAGTTTGATAAGAAAATTCCTGTTGCCTTATTCTAAAATTTAGTTATACATAATATTAATAATAATAATAATAATAATAATAATAGACTTTATGTAGAATGGTGTCCTTATTCTAAAATATTTTAAGAACATTTTAGGGTCCATTTAATGTCCTTAAATAAAATAAACTTAAATGTTTTTGAAAATGATCAAGAACAGTTTAAGACAATTTTTTTCGGTTGAAAATTTTGCAAGTGTCCTTTACTTGGTCAAGAACTTTTTAAAAACATTTCAAACCCCCTGAAGTTTTAAAAAGTAATTGATATTAATCATTTGAGTTTGAAAGTTTTCTAAAACAGTACAATAAGAGCATTTGTTCAAGAAAGGAGATAATGAACATTTTCAGAATAGTTCAGGAACAATTCTAGACAGATTTCAGTCGAAGATGTTAGAAAATTCTCTTAACCGCAACATGAAGATGTTGAGTCCAGAGAGGGACAAGTAAAAAAAATAAAATCTAACATCTTCGGCTGACAAAAGTCTAGAACAATTCTTAACATTCTAAAACTGTTCAAAAACAAGAACAGAATTTTGCAATTTGACCTATGTTTTTGTTTTGTCCATGGCTGCCTTCAGGAGTTTGTCAGATGGTTTGCAAAGAGAACACAAACATACGAGTTGAACAGCATTGTTATATTTTAGCTATCTGTTTGCAGATACTTGGGTTTTGAATTTCCTAGTGGGAATGGAATTGCATGCTTACCAAACATGCTATGATGACCCTCAAATACCTGAAATTACCGCCTGTAAAAATAATCTTCATTCACTGACTTTGTCATTATTTTTTAATGAGCCACGACTGGGCGCAGACTCAGATCAACCTGGGCATCTGCCCAGTTTGACCAGACACTTGGCTAAGTGCTCAAAGGGTAGCTAATGGTCTAAGCTACCTCCATGTGGACAGGGAAGACTCTGATCAGACTGGGCAGATGCCCAGGCTGATCTGAGTCTGCACTTGGCGCACAACCACTTTGTTGGTTGTCGTGTTGCGGCTCATTAATGTAATTGATGTGATTTATTTCTATGGCTGTCACAGTCTGGCTGGGCCTTTGACAGATAATTGCCATCTTATTGCTGCATGGTCCCATTGCTCTCCCGATGGTGTAAATTCATGTAATACCTTATTGTGACATACCTTTTTCACAACAGTTTCAGCTTTCCAAATGACCTTGATTGGCCATCTTTAAGCCAATAAAACTGCCTTTAACCGAAGGTCTCATGAAAAGTGTTAAAATTGTTTTGGTCATTTAAGTTGGTAATCAAATTAACCTGCTTTTGAGATCACAAACTTGAATTATATGAAAAAGTACAATGTACAGGATGAGAATCCTATTCATTGTCTTGCTTTTATGTATATTTCATTGCTGACTAGGGAATTATAATTCTGTGGAGAGATTAACACCAGTCCCCGGGACTTACTGTTTGCCTCTTAAATGGCACTCAGTATACGCACATCAGCCATTATTTAGCAATGTGGTTCCATTTGGGAGAAAAAAATGGCCAACCTTTCCATGTACTATTCCATTTGATTCATTGTCAATCTGAGGGCTTAATGTAGCAGAAGCCATATAAAGGCATGTTATTAACTTCAAATCCCTTAATCCTGTTGTCACATTTTCTGTCTGGCAAAGGATTAGATTCATTCTTGTAGAAATGAATAGAAATTCTGGAAATGAAAGGTCACAGTGCAATCAACATTCATTCCAGACTGTTCATTGGTCATGTTGCACCAAACAGTAATGGAACTGTTTGGTGCAATATGCCCTATGGGCAGTATCAAAGTTTGAGGAGTTTTTGGAGGCAAAGAGATATGGTAAGATGCTTATGGGGATTGAGGGGAGACACACTGCAAAACATTCAATAATTTGTCAGATTCGTGAGGGATGTGGTGATGAGGGAGAACCTCTACATATCATTTGAATATTTGTATGTGGGATGGTACTGGGTTGAGATGCACATTTTTAATGACAGATTCTATCTGTCTTTCAAGGCTGTCACTATCGTATTTTTGAAAGTTGCTTTCACAGTTGTGTTCCTCCACCTTGAGATGAAGTGACCCTATGATCATTTAACTTAGAACCTGTGTATTTACAAACCAGTTTTGTAAGGAGTTATGAGAACTTTTATAACATATTCTCGTGCATGTTTAATTAGAAATCAATCCACCAACTGTGTTACATGACTGTATTTGCCCCTTTAAATTCCTCTGTCCCTATAGGCAACCATACTTTTACTTTTTTCAAGTAAACTAAATAAGCTACCCCCTAAAAAACTGCTAAAAAGTATTGATAAAACCTGTCATTTCAGGGCTATCGGCCCTTTGATTGTATAGGCCTTAAATGAGGTAACTCTATAAGCAGTATAAAACATGTATGTCCTTTAGTAGGCCAAGAAACTGTTGGATTTGACTGAAAATGGTATGCCATAATAAGCGGGTTCAAATTAACATTCTTAACAGCTTGTATGTGTGGGTTCTTTCCAAATTTTGTCATTTTTCTGCAGACATAGTTATGTAGGTAAGCTGTCCATTGATACATATGTGACGCATTATATCAGACTCTACCCTGTTAACATCAGTACTCTATGAAACCTTGGTAACCTTGAAAACCTGGATCAGTTTATGCAGCTGTGCCGGCTGATCAAAACAGCTGCCATTAAAAATTTTGTTCATGGTCTAATTAAGTTCCCTTTTCAAATGGTCCCACACAAATAATGATATCAATAAATGTCCAGAAATAAACATATCAGGTAACCACAAATTAACATAAGCAGGTAATATAATGAGAAGGTGTGATGGTGGCCATAAACTTGTGATAAATAATATGTCTACCAATTGGAGACAAATTGTCGAGCCACAAACTACCTCACCGGAGGTGATCAGTGGTTCACCTGAAGTGTAATATTGATACGGTAGCCTGAACGGCTGCTCGGTGTCAGCTGTCACAGCACAGGGGTCTGTAGATTGCCGAATGCATTATTATATTAATGTCAAAAACTTGCATCAGAATTTATGCTTGATTTAAGGATGTCCGCTGGTGAAAATCATTTATTCAAACTTTTTTTACTTTTGTGTTATTTCAATTCTTCCATCAATATGTAGTCCAAAAATGCAAAATAAAGTATACGTTAGTGTGGATTATTTTGCAGCACATGCCATGGAAGCTTGTGAGGGTACCCAGCCATTGTGAAATTTTTGAGCATAATATAAGAATATTTAACCATGTGTTTAAAAATTTTAAGAAGAGGAATCAGTTGATTGAATAAGTAATTACATGCGTTTCTTCGGACGACCACAGAATGTTACATTGATTTCAAGCATAATTTGCGCACAGTCTTTAGTTAATTTCCAAATATTTAAAGGAAGTGTTACCCAACCCCCTTGACTTTGGCCTATTTTTGAAGCCATAAAAATGAACCCAGGCCACTTTCAAAAAAATAGCTATAGAGGGTATAAGCACAATATTTCTGTTTATAATATTATATTGCTAGGGTCTTGTCTAAAGATAATTAAGCAAAAAATAATGTCCTGAAGCACTCTGTTATTAAATAGCACTTGAGATATGTTGGTATTATGATATCTTCTCTTCTAATTGAATTTAAGATTAATTGTGGAAAAAATGACAAAATATTGAATGAATAAATATATTTCGTTTAAAATTTAACAATACCTGACACAAAGTTTATTGTTAAACACGTTATTGAAGATTTTATATTAAAAACTGTAAATGCCTTGGCAAAAAATGACAAAATTTATCCCTACCCCCAAAAGAATGTAAAAAATTTAATATTTTGTAATGCTGCACCAAAGTGATGAAAAATAACAGAAGCAGATTCTAACTTTTTCTTAAACTCTGATAGTTTATCATTTAGACAATTATCTTTAGGAAAATTGGTAGAAAAATATAGGTTAGTGTGCAAATAAGAAAGAAAACTTGAAAATTTTAAGCCTACCCCCTTTTGTTTTTGGCTATGTGTAAATTAATAGAGAACTCACGGCCGCATCTGAGTTATCTGTCTAGTCCGACGAAAGAATTTTAATGTAAAACTGAAAACAGCCATGTTATTCTAAAATTATATAGCCTTTTCATAACCAAAGAGAACTTCATAAACAACTAATTGGATCTTAGGCTAATCGAAGCATACTCTAAGCCACCCCATGTAGAAACAATGGCTGCCTGTGTTGGTAAACAACAATATGTTTCTTTCATGTTTATGATAAAATCATTTCCAAAGTCTATTTTCTTGACTAGATATTAATATATTCTTAACATGCATACAGAAAAATATGGGAAAAATAAGCTGTTATATGAAAAAGCAGTTTTAGAATGGTAATTACCCCACCCACTTCGTGATCCACTTCAAGACTGACTGATCTGATTTTAACATGACACACAGTCAACGTAAATTTCTTGATCAATCTCTGGTACATGCAAATTTATACATGTATAAATGCTCTTGAATGCATGCTCATTTGTATGATTTGACACAACAGTTTTTTAATTTAGGGCCTACGTTATTTCCGAGCTTGAGCGAGCATGATAGAGAATTGAAAATAATAATAATAATAATAAATAGGGAAAGGTGAAAAGTCAGTCTGAATCTCTTAAACTATCTGTATGTACCTTAAATTTATTGATACATGTAAATTAGTCTTGTATGCAAGATGCATGTAATATAAGCGTGACACCAACAGATTCGTTAATCTGCATATTTTCGAGCTTTGGCGAGCAAAAGTTTGAGATTTAAAGGGAAAGCTACATAATGTCACACGAACGATTGCATAAGTTTCTTGGGTCTCATTTTTCCAGAGGATAGGTTCCCTTTTCTTAATGCAGTAAGGCTGGAGTACAGTCTATTATAAAATGTTCAGTCAGCGTTTTTTTTCTAAGATTGAGCCGCGACACGACAAAACCAACAATGTGGATGTGCGCCCAGCCTGACCAGAGTCTTCGCTGTCCAAATGGAGGTAGCTTAGACCCTTAGCTACCCTTTGAGCACTTAATAAAGAGAGTGAACAAACTGGGCAGATGCCCAGGCTGATCTGAGTCTGCACTGGGCGCACAACCACATTGTTGGGTTTCTCATGTCGTGACTCAGATTCTAATGGTCCCCCATCTTGTATGCTACTGTCGGGTAGCATTTTATTGTTTTACGAAAAATCTTTTGAATCATTGAATAAGCCAGTGTATTGAGCAGCTTGATCTAAGTCTACACGGGTCAACAATGCCCTCGATTTGGACCACTGTCCCAGGAAAATAGATAGAAAAGCCTGTCGTGTTGAAGAGAAAAAAATATAGTTTTGCGTAACGTTGAACTAAACTGTAAGTCCAGTGACGTCACAATGACAAATTGGCACGCGCTCATTAAATGACTGAGCGAGTACTATGGCTGAGTTCGCATCAAATGCAACAAATCTCTCTACAAATTAGATCCAATAATTTCCAAGAAAGCTAGTGTATTTTATAATAATGTTTAATTCCCCACAGCGCGCCTCAGTATTGGTCATGCTATTAATAACATGGGGAGACTGAGGCCTATAATGCATCAGCTACATACAGATCTACATCCCACCCCTACTCCGCCAACGCCCAGACGCCCGAGCACCTCGAGACCTACACTGTTCTGTTTCCTTTTTCTCAAACCGTTTAGCCATTTAAATAGTATAGAGACGTCAATGTATCTAAATCTTAAGTCCGAATTCATTTAATCGAAATAAACGTCGACAAATCCGTAATATTTAGGTGCAAAGACATGGACCGAAAAACAGGAAGTGTGATCAGGTGCTCGCGAGTAGTAAGCATCGCCTGCCTATCATAATACACCCGCCATGTCTATATATCTGATGGAAAAGTCAGTGAACATGAAAGTCCGGTAACTTGACTTGTTTAAAAGAAATGGCGTGCCTTGTTGCTTGCGTCAGCCCCCTCCCCCTCAAGGTGTGTGTCTGAAACAGATCCCCCTCCCCCCCTCCCTTTGCGTCTAAATTAAATAGTTAGGTGTTATTTTCAGAACCAAGCTTTATATATAGCCGTCATATTCCAAAACGAGTTGAAAAAAAACCCTATCCTACAGAGACTCAGAGATTGGACAAAAGTGTTTAATCATAGCGTTGCCTTTAACTTCGGTGCATTTCCTCTTATGCTGACAAATTGATTATCTGAAAAGCACAACATATACCATCATGGAAATTATACTTATATGAAGATAAATGATTTATGCAATGTAAAAGAAAATTAATTTTGTATGTTTATGCTCTCTAGATGCAGAATCTTTTAAAAATCGCGTAATTTTTATAAAACCTTGTTTCCATTGACGTCTATTATTTCTGTTTGTTCCAATACGCATAAATGATAAGCAATAAAATCCATACAATTTTAAGAGAATTTGAATGGGGGCCAAAAAGGGGCCCCTATCTACGCATAAATGATAAGCAATAAAATCCATACAATTTTAAGATAATTTGAATGGGGGCCAAAAAGGGGCCCTTATCTATTTATATATTTTGACCAGGTCCTTTACCACAAGAAATCTAATGCTTAATGCTCTATAAAGCTGTAAATATTTAAAGCGTCTAGGGGCGAAGTCCCCTGAAGCCAAAAGCAATGCTGATGACAGGCACCTAGAGATTTGATGTCACAAACGCAGACATTAAATGTACTGATTGGCATGATTTCATACATTACGTCATACTGTTCTACTAGCAAATAATGATTTTTTTCTGGACATGAAGCACGCGAAAAAATTTTTTTTCGGTAAATGTTTGGAAGACAAGTTTGATTGAATAGAACTAATCTGAAAATGTAGTAGTAGTAGGGGTGGTGGGAGGGGAGGGGGTGTCTGAGGTGGCCTCTCGACCCCCAAAGCTGAACTTTTTTTTAAATGCAGACGGATACAAAAATTCTGACCCCCACCCCCATATGCCTAACAAAATATATGACCCCTCCCCCTTGCCCCATGGTTTAATTATTTTCGATCCCCCAGTAGACCACCAAATCAAGAAATTAAAAAAAAAATCCGACACCCCATCCCCACTGAATGTACCCGGTCCCCCACCTAGGAATAAATGACTTGTCCGTAATAATCATGTCGCTGTGAGCGGGTAACATCATAACTTTTGATTAGTAAAATACCGCCCAAAGGATAAAGTATTAACCTCAAAATTTTGATATGGTGTCGGATCACAAGAACATAGACTATTTTACTGAGCATGCCTTCGTAGAGGAGATTTGGAGCAGCCTAATGCGTGCATTAATGAAGTATGATGTAGGCTTTCAGCGCAGTTAGTTCACTAATGACAGAAACTTCACTCCACCACTGTCACTCTGGTCAGTTTTTGCGCTTGAATGTGCTAGCTGTTTGTTGCAGGTGAGCGAAAAACCACTTTCAGATACCAAAGTAAAACTGCGCAATTCACCAGCAGTTTCAGATGAAGTCAGCTGTAGATTCTAATTGACAGCAACAGCACACGTCATCGTTACGTGTACTAACGAACCTAAACAAACCAGCTGTGCACAGTGTATTTGCAGAGATAAGGGAATTTCAGCCGTGTGCCTAGGACTAGGCCTGCCTAGCAGAACATATTAGCTGAAGTAAGATTAAGATTATATCTGTCAACAGGCATATTTTTTTATATCATGTCTAGCCCTCAGACTCATTAGAGCTCCTTTGGTGTCTAAGGGATTTGGCCTCTCGCGGCCAAATGTGGGTGGGGTGTATGGGTTGCGTCAACTTGCTCCGAAACTCGTAAAGAAAGTCGAATATTTTGTCAAGTAAAACCAGAGACTGTCTGGCGGATGGGATGCCAGATGACATGGAAACTAAATGGTAAATGCAGTGTGGTTAGAGTTCCCAAGAATATATTTTGCAAATTGTAAAGGCATAGTAAAGCGCCTGGTGTGCAGCCAAATAACGACATCACGGGTACGTGGGATCTAATATCTCTTGAGCGAATGAAAAAATGGTAGCGCTCGAATGAAAATTATACAACAGCATCCAAAGTTTTTTAAAACACAGTGATTTTATATTATTTCTTAATTATAAGACGGCAAAATTACGACAGCCGACACTCGACATGCCGAACAGTTGTTGGCAGTTCGCGTTGCGCAGAGGTCTCAAATTTGTCACCAGCGGACATCCTTAAGGTCGTTTTAAGGTTGAATGGGCAGCTCAATGAGCCGGTCTTAAGTTTTAAAGAATGACCTTTAAATACTATTTTGACCCAACCAGAAAGATTTTGAGTTTCCTACAAAGCTACCGGAGTTGAACAGTTATTTGCATTAGTCTAAAATAACCAATTACCCATCTGTAGCAAGTCCATGGGCTTTGTCCGGCTGGAGTGTTGGAACGAGGGTCCCTGGACAATGTCCACTCAGTCCATGGAGAATGTCCACGCAGTCCCTGGATGTGTTTTCTCAGTATTAGTATTTCAATTCTCATATCGACGTTCCCCCCGCACCTCAGCAGAACGAATCCATAGCCGCAGTAAAAGGGGCCGATCGTCCGTCCAGTGTTGTATTCTGTTTGCAACATTCTAAAAAATCATAACTAATTGGTGTTCAGACTGTTATTAAAATTGCCAAATTGTAAATTCTGTATAGGTGGAAACCCAGATGGTGTTTACCTGGGTATTGTTTTCTTGTCTACTTCGATATTTTGAATAATTAATTGTTACGAAGTAATTAATTCAAATAACTGGAATTTTTTCCTTAAATTTAAAGGGAGGCTACTTAAACTTCAGTTTTTTTAACCAAATCAGGCTGGAAAATGTCCACTCAGTCCATGGACTCAGTGGACTTTGTCCATGGACATCATCCAGCCTACCCGGACTCCCTGACGTTATGCCCACTGGGTCCATGGACAATGTCCACTGAGACCATGGATAATGTCCACTGAATCCATGGACATATTGTCCAGACTGGCTCAGTTCTCACTGGACATTGTCAATGGACTCACTGGACTTTGTCCAGAATGTCCACGGACATTGTTTAGACTGTGCACTGAGTCCTTGGTAATCAGAGCTCCAGATAAGAAGGGGTAACAGGGATAATTCAAAGATAATTTTTCTTATTTCTCAACGAAAGCATATGTTGTGACCCCTCATTTGAACCGTCTCGTCGAGACGGTTCTAATGATGGGTCACAAAATATGTTTTTGTGGAGAAATATGGATAATTATCCCTATATTATTTCTGTTACCCCTTCTTATCTGGAGCACTGAATGTCCACTGAGTCCATAATGTTCAGGGAGTCCACTGAGTCAGTGGACTTTCTACAGATGAGAATGGTTGTCCAAAGTAATGGCATGACAGATTCGAATGAAGACATTTCTCAGAATTTCGCTATAACCATGATAACTTATTATAATAATTCACCAGCCTAATATATTAAAACTGATAGATTTGCATAGTTTACAATTTTTATTAGATGAAAATCTATCGGGCTGGTAGATTGCAAATTCACCAGGTTAAACTGTCTTTAAGTGAGTTTGCAAAATCTCAGTAATATATATGCTTCTAATATAGGACTGGCAAAAAAGCTCGGTGTTATAGGGTACCTGTGTAAGACTTTGCCAAGGAAATGATTGAGTGATGATACACCTATGCATTTCTCATTATCTGTCTGATTTATCCATGGAAAATCAATCTACCTCTGAAACTTGTTCAAAGCATGTGTCTGACATGGCTAATTTCCACTAACAAAGGCCAAAACTTCCCATTCATGAGCCACATGTCATGTTCCAGGTGCAACTTGGAGTTGATGAGGGGTATAGTGCAGAGCTTGGCCAGAATAGTTCTCAAGTCAAGTCAAGTCAAGTAAAATTTATTTAACGTAGGTGTAATTACAACATGCTAACACAAGCTCCTAGGAGCTTTTTCTACCGACTAACAAAGATAAAATATCACAGAGAATTTACATCACAGCACATGCAGGAAGAAACTAAAAACAATAATAAAATAATAATAATAATAATATTAAAAAGAAGAAACACTTGGGATGTATTGCACTATAAACAAGGTTCTGGAAAAGGATTAAAATATTAAGGTATCTCCGACCTTATCTCTGCTGAATAGCTTGGGTCGAAAAGGGGGACGAAAGGGGGGAAGGGAAATAAGGATCCTTGGAGACTTACAAAAGCTAACTGTCAAGGAGCCTTGAGCGAAAGACGAAAATGGTTCCCAAGATAGATCACAGAGATAGGCCAATAAAACTGTAACTAAAATATTCAAACTAAGAATAGGGTGGGTTGAAAAGCCCATTTCCAAGAGAACAGGTTTGGTTACTTACATAAGGCACATTTACAAACTGCTCCATTCCAGGACTTAATGAACTGTCTAAAATTATTAAAGGAAGTAATCTTACGTGCATCTTCCGGTAACGAATTCCAGAGATTTGCTGCCTGGAATCTGAAGCTGTTTGTACCGTACCTTGTACTCTTGGTTCTGGGTTTTTCAAGGAGCCTGGTGTACCTGAAATTATAAGAAGTGTCCTTAATACTTATAAAATCCTGAAGGTATTGGGGTGATTGGCCATAAACAATTTTGAAGGTTTCTATGGCCATTGTTCTTAGTCTTGACAAGTGAAGAGTGCTGGTTCCAGCCTTTAAGATTAGCTCTTCATAGCTAGATTGAAAATCTTGAAAAACAAATTTTAGAGCTCTGTAATTAATTCTTTCCAGTTCTCAGAAGTATTCTTTTCTTCTGTATGATCACTTCTTGGAATTAAGCTTTCTTTTTCTTAACTGCAGTGTCCGGCATGTTAATTTGCCTGAGAACTCAACAAGAAAGTAATAATGTGGCCGACCTGAAACCCAGCAATAAAATAATGTGGCCTAATTTTACATATGAAAAAAAAGAAAACAAAATCAATGCGTTAGCCAAAACAAGGTTAACTAATTCTTTTAACCTAGCAAGTTATTGTCACGAAGGACTCGGGTGCCATGCAGTGACTGACTTATTTTGATTCTTAAATTCTCGGAAACAATTATTGGTGATTCAATAGGCAAAATAAGCGAGAATATGAGTGATCTCACACCGGGTAGGCAGCAATCGAAAACGCTCTTGACAATCGATTAATGCAGATCAAAAACCGTTAGAAACAGCATTTTAGATTGCAAATTGGTAACAATTTGCAATCGAAAACACTGTTTCTAATGGTTTTTGATCTGCGTTCGTTGACTGCATGAGCGTTTTCGATTGCTGCCTACCCGGTGTGGATCTACAATATTTGCTGGCAGTTTCTGGACAGACTGCACTTAGGATTGCCCAGGTTGTGGTGTGTTATTAAACAGACATGGGCTCTTATTTTAATTGCCATGCACAATAAATTCTTTGAAGCTGTAGCAGATGTCTCTGTTTTTTCTTCTCTTTCTTTTAATTTGCCTTCAAGCAAATCATAATAAGCCCTACTCCCATATTAGGCCACCAGCTGACAGTTTCAAAGCTGTCACATAATGACTTTGGAACGGAATTGTTGAGACTGTGCGTGGGAAAGCAAGACAAGTACGGTGAAGACCTGTATCAAACAGTGAAGGCCTGATCAGATTGTGCATCCTTACAATTCAATGCACAGTTCTTGAAGGACAAACTACAGTTAGAAAAATAATTATGAAAGCCCTTGATCACGCTGATGACAGTCTGAACTTCTGCTGTTCACGTATGCCTCTCTATGCATTTTCCCGGTGTGGAACCTCATTCTGAGTGACTGTTACAACTGATTATTACTGTTACAGAAGCCCAGAGCAAGTAGGAAATACCTCATAATGAGGTATTACCATGTTGGCCCTAAATATTGAGACAGAACTGCCTGCGCAAACAGTGTATCCCAAAGAATAGTCTGATTGTGGTCTACACTGTTTGCCATTGAGCCTGCAGTTGTTTTACATATCAGACTGTAAAGAATCAGATCGAATTTGTACTATAAAAAATGTCCAAATATTTTAGGGTAATTTCCCATTAGTCATACTGCACAAGAGAATGAAGTTGGTGCAACTGTGTTCAGTATCACAGAGTAAAATCGATTCGGCTAATTTTCGCTTCCTGCAGAGACTGTCCATCCTATTTGGCTTCCCCCGAGACTGTCCACGAACTCTTGCTTCCTGCAGGGACTACTGTCCTAGAAAAAAGGCTTCCTGCCAAGAATGTCCGCATGACTCTGCTTCCTGCCGAGAGCCTCAGCAGGAAGCAGAATCATGTGGACAGTCTCTGCAGGAAGCCATTTGTCATGTACAGAAGTCTCGGCAGGAAGCAAGAGTTCGCGGACAGTCTCGGGGGAAGCCAAATATGATGTACAGTCTCTGCAGGAAGTGAAAATTAGCGGAATCGATTATACCCTGTGAACATGGTCATGTTTTAAATTCTTGTTTTCTCAGTTAATTGCTGCAAAACTGGAGTTAATTTGTACTGATTTGCAAAATTGTTTGCGTTAACCAAGAAAGGAAACTTCCATGGTTGGTAGAAAAATAAAGCCTGAAGTTATGTTGACTGCAAGACTGTTGAAAGGCCATGAAACCGCAAATCATGATCCACCATTCGGCCTTTGTTGCAGGATGTTACTAGCCTTTGACTTTGAGTAATCCTTTGTTAAGATACACACAAGAAGCTGAATTTGAACACCATTTAAGTAACTTAAGCGGTACATTTAATTCAATAATGGTGAGAAAAGTTGCAGTTTCCCTCTCAGTTTTTCATTCATCCTTTGATTGAGGTAGTTAAATTACTTAAAACTCCTATGGGTGTGTTGTAAAACTCTGAGAAAGTAGTAATTATATATTTAATTTTATTCTAAAATTTCAGATTTACTACCGTTTAAGATGAGATCATAGTTATAGAGCTGTATTAAGGTGAATGGATACAAGTCTGTATTTTATACTCTATTTTTACAAAGGAAACAGTTTTTGTTACTTCCTGTTTGCTTCCCAGAGTGACAAACCCTTTCAAACTTGGGTCTACTCTTAAGGAAAGAATTTGCTCCTAGAGGAGCAAATTCTTTCCTTTAAGAGTTGACCTCAATCAAGAAGAGTAGCAAAAATAAAAATGGCAGAGTTGCTACCCCTAAAAGTGTACCCATTCACTTTAAGTTTCAAAATATCATGATGGCTGAATGGATGACTTGGGGTTTTACGTCCTTTGCAAAAGTATTTCAGTCATATCAGGACGATGGGAGGGTGATAATGAAAGGCTCTGTGCAATTGAACCCTGTTTATGTTTGAAAGGTTTCCACCTCCTGTAATCAATCTTGGGACAGATAGATCAGCACTGGCCAGTGCTTAGCCCACTGAGCTAATGGGGCTCCAAAATATCAAACATGAACAAACATATTGAATCTAGATCAGAATCTGCACTGTCTGCCATTTTGTCAGGCATACAAGCTCAGTGCTCCAGATAAGAAGGGGTAACCAGGATAATTTAGGGATAACGTTTCTTGTTTTTCCTCCAAAAAAAAAAAAAAAAACGTACTTATTGACTCCTCATTTAAGAACTGTCTCACTGAAACAAGTTCTAATGAGGGGTCACAAAATACATTTTCATTGAGAAAATAAGAAATGTTATCTCTGAATTATCTCAATTACCCCCTGTGCAGGTTAATTTCTGTGTTCCAGTTTTTAGGGTACAGCAGAAAATAACAAGTTGCCAGATTTTAAAAAGCATCCAAGAGGTGGGTTGTCAGTATATCATAATGCTATATGATTGTTTCCTGATAAAAGCCTACCTCAAGAAAATATTTTGTTACCATATTTTTTTTAGCTTTATCATAGTTTCCACTTTGTATTTTATTTTAGCAACAACAACATCAGCTACACTGAATTCAAGTCTGCAAGCCAATACTAGTTCTGTCATGTCTATGAATAATGAAACATGTATGTATGAAAAACTGTGCCCCCTAACCTTTCAAGAGTGAAAAACACATTTATTAATGAAGGGCACATCACTCTGTTTTTCTGTTTGTTTCTTTCCTGTACAGGTTCTTCAACTTTACGCCTAACCTGTCCTTGCAACTAATTATGATTATGTGATACCATATTTATTTTGTTATAAGACTGGGTTTTTCCTCCCCAAAACAACCAAAAAAATCTGGATCCATCTTACAAGATGGATCTAGATTTTTTGGATTGTTTTGGAGGGGAAAAGGCTGTCAAAAATACAAGACCTGCAGATGAATTTTAAATAGGACTGATTTATATGTACATGATATATTTGGTGCCATTTTTTGAGAGTGCAAACCCCTGTCTTCAAGTCAAATAACTATGGTATATACACACACAGATTGATAGTGATATGGCCTGTCCCTTTATACATTGCATATTCATGTGACCTTAACTACTGCAGTGATAGCACACATGGTTGGTGGAGCCTCTCAAAGGGCTGTGCTAGTTTTAAGGCTGGAAAGGTGGACTGATCTTGTTCAAGTTTATAGTAAATATTCTGACTGGTCTAACAGCAGCTTGTTTTTGTTTTAATTTTAGTTTCTGGAGATGGAGGACTAAACATAACGGGTCGAAGTATGTATTTACTGAATGCATAATTAGCTTCAATGTAATCATAATTGTTACTAATATAAATTGCACAACTAATTATTTTGAATAGAGGTAAAGGCTGAGTTGAATATGCTGCATGAAAAAAAAAAAAATAATAATACATGTAATAATAATAATTTGTCTTTAAACACAACTTTATTTTTCCAAGTTGTGTAAGCAAAAACATTTCATAAGTTTAATATGAAGGTTTTGTAGCATATATGTGATACTTGTTGCTTTTAACTAACATAGACGTAGTAGATAATCTGTTGTATTAAACCTGTTGGTGGCAGTTAAATTCATTTATCCTTGTTTTCTAACTTTAGCCGTGGTAACACTGGGTATGGTGGTAGCTTTTAACATGCAAAGTCTTCAGTATCTTATAATGTTTTTGTCTCGCCCTTAGGTATTACTTTTCCATTGATGGCATTGGCCTGGTGGCATAAACTTAGGGGATAACAGTATTGAAAATTGTCATTTGGGGAGGTAAATTGTCAGTTTTATGGTCAGAAATTTCGTTTTACGAAATTTGCGAGCATAAAACCGATAATTTACCTCCCCAAATGACAATTTTCAATACAGTTATCCCCATTCTAATGCACTTTTTCACATTTTCACCTTTCAAAGTGTACTGCTTTGCACCCATTGCAAGTGCTTTCAGCAGCATAAAACCAAACGTCAGCCAATGAGAAGCGACGTTTTATAATGACGTCGGGTTTGCAACAGTATATCGCAGAATATACAGTCGCAAATTTTTGACGATATCCAATCAGACGTCGCGTTATATTTGTAAGTGCATTAGAATTTGCATTGAGTTTTATGTTTCAGCTCAGTTTTATGACAATGTGTAGATAGGCAAGACATATAGCATTCTGTGGCTTGTTTAAGATAGTGTATACAGTATTAAAGGTCATAAAGTGGGCTGAAGCTAGTGAGTGGAGCTAAAATGCCAAAGAGTGCAAGTGCTCATCTTATTCTGAAGCTTGTGGTTGTTGCAGTAACTGCAACAACCACTAGCTTTATAACAAGGCAAAATTTTGAAAAGTCAGATTTTTTAACTCAGATTATTTCTGTGCATCTTACATATATAGATGTTAGGCATACAAAAGGTACATGGCAAAGAAAATTTCATAACAGATGTTGTTCTGTGAAAATGTTAAACTTTGGTGGCCATGATTTGACATCAGTCGAGCATTGTTTCTGCCCAACTCAGCTTGTTAGTTTACCCATGATGCTTTGTAGTAACATCACATGGCCAGCTGGCTTTCATTGGTGTATAAAGAAGTTGGTAGCAAATGTAAATATTATACTGTTTTCATGAATATTTGTGCAGCAATATTTTGATTTTGGTATACTTTTGAGTGTTTACCAAAGAATTCCCAATAAAAAAATAAGTAAATAAATGAAAATAAAGAAACACAAATTTCTTAATTATGTTCAGGTTCTAAAATGTTAAATATGATCATGTGTGTCTCTCTTTTGTAAGCACATTTCAGTGTTATTCACTTGTTCAGTTGCTGGTTATAATGGCCATAGGCTCCTGCTGGCAGTGTACAATGGGATGTTTTACTCCTTTGTCGCGTGGCAGGGTGAAGAAGAGACAAGATTTTAAACTTAATCTTATTGTGTTGTGATGTGAATGAGAGAATTTACATGAATACTTGCAAATATTTTGCTAGATACAATTATTTCAGATTTAGCTATATGTGTGTTTGGTCGAGAATACTATACAACTGATGTTGTTCATGGTCCACCACTTACTGCACCTTCATGTTATAAAAGGCAGCAAGTGTTATGCATTCCTGTTTGCTTCCTTTTGCAAAAATGGGGTCAACTTTTAAATGAAAAAGTTCTCTTTTAGAGGAAAGATTCTTTCCTTTAAGAGTTGACCCCCATTGAGAAGGGGGAAATAGGAAAATGGTAGAATTGCTTCCTCTGAAAGTGTACCCTAAATTTACTACAACTGCAGGATAAAGCTTCTCTGAAGTCAAAGTTTGATAGACACCCATCTAGGCTTTAGAATTTCAGGCTCAGAACATGGGAAATAGCACAGAATGAATTGTGAAGATCTGACTGACTAGTGCATCTGCACAGTCTGACTGAATTCTTGTTTTATATGTGCCTGATTGATAGGATAAGTTGTGGGGAAACAGCTTAAGAGTCCTGATCAAACTGCATAGACATGCTTTCTGGCCTTGACAGTCACTGTTCCTGTTGGGGGCAGCTGAGTTGCTGTTTCCCCTTGCTGAACATCCTTTTAATCAAGATGGCATTACCAGTTTTGCTTGAAGTAGCAGAACTGGTGTGAGAGTGAATAGATTCTGATAACAACTATACCTTGAATCGGCAGTTGAAGTGAGCAAGTGCTTTATGCCAAGCGCACGTTACAGCTTAAATTCTGGGCCAAGTAATTTTCAAAGCAGTGTTATCTAATAGAGTAGTCAAAGATACATCTTCTGGTGGTATCTTTGTTCCCAATTCCTTTAAAGGTTGACTTCTGTTTGGAAGAGCTTTGTCAACCAGGGAAGGAAATAGGAAGTCATAAAATTGTTTCCCTTTGCAAAAATGGTGGAAAAAGATGCAGGTATACCATTCACATTAATGCTCCACCAAAGCATTATGTTGTGGACCCTTATTAGAGCCATGGTGCATTTCTCATGGTAGTCACAGTACATACATGTAATGTTATTGAGGAACAAGAAAATTATGCTAAAATACCATACCCATAAAAGTAATTTTCAAAATATAATATGGAAAAACAATGGCATTTTTTCTGAATTTTTCCAGCAAAAATATTAGACTTAGTTTGACGACCTTAAGCTAATTGTTCTTTGAACAACAAGGGCTCAAGAGTTCTGACTTTGCTATGGCAAAAAGCATCCAGGGCCGAGAAGTTCTGACTGTACATTGGCCATGAGCATTCAGGGCCCAGGAGTTCTAACTGTACATTGGCCATGAGCATTCATGGCCCAGGAGTTCTGGCTGTACATTGGCCATGAGCATCCAGGGCCTAGAAGTTCTGACTGTACATTGGCCATGAGCATTCAGGGTCCAGGAGTTCTGACTGTACAATGCTCTTGAGCATCCAGGGCACAAGAGTTCTGACTGTGCATTGGCCATGAGCATTCAAGGCACAGGAGCTCTGACTGTACATTGGCCATGAGCATTCAGGGCACAGGAGTTCTGACTGTACATTGGCCATGAGCATTCGGGGACCAGGAGTCTGACTGTACATTGACCATGAGCAGCCAGGACCCAGGAGTTCTGACTGTACATTCTCCATGAGCATCCAGGGACCAGGAGTCTGACTGTTCATTGACCATGAGCAGCCAGGACCCAGGAGTTCTGACAAAACATGGCCCATGAGCATCCAGGGCCCAGGCGTTCTGACTGTACATTGGCCATGAGCATCAAGGACCCAGGAGTTCTGACTGTACATTGTCCATGAGCATCCAGGGACCAGGAGTTCTGACTGTACATTGGCCATGAGCAACCAGGGACCAGGAGTCTGACTGTACATTGACCATGAGCAGCCAGGACCAAGGAGTTCAGTCTGTACATTGGCCATGAGCATCCAGGGACGAGGAGTTCTGATTGTACATTGGCCATGAGCAACCAGGGCCCAGGAGTTCTGACTGTAAATTGGCCATGAGCAAGCAGGGCCCAGGAGTTCTTACTGTAAATTGGCCATGAGCAAGCAGGGCACAGGAGTTCTGATTGTACATTGGCCTAGAGCAAGCAGGGCACATGAGTTCTGACTGTAAATTGGCCATGAGCAAGCAGGACACAGGAGTTCTTACTGTAAATTGGCCATGAGCAAGCAGGGCACAGGAGTTCTGACTGTAAATTTGCAATGAGCAAGCAGGGCCCAGGAGTTCTAACTGTAAATTGGCCATGAGCAAGCAGGGCTGTAAATTGGCCATGAGCAAGCAGGGCACAGGAGTTTCTCGAGCAGCCAGGACCAAGGAGTTCAGTCTGTACATTGGCCATGAGCATCAAGGACCCAGGAGTTCTGACTGTACATTGTCCATGAGCATCCAGGGACCAGGAGTTCTGACTGTACATTGGCCATGAGCAACCAGGGACCAGGAGTCTGACTGTACATTGAGCAAGCAGGGCTGTAAATTGGCCATGAGCAAGCAGGGCACAGGAGTTCTGACTGTAAATTTGCAATGAGCAAGCAGGGCCCAGGAGTTCAACTGTAAATTGGCCATGAGCAAGCAGGGCACAGGAGTTCTGAAATTGGCCATGAGCAAGTAGGGCACAGGAGTTCTGACTGTAAATTTGCAATGAGCAAGCAGGGCACAGGAGTTCTGACTGTAAATTTGCAATGAGCAAGCAGGGCCCAGGAGTTCTGACTTAAAATTGGCAATGAGCAAGCAGGGCCCAGGAGTTCTGACTGTAAATTGGCAGGAGTTCTGACTGTAAATTGGCCATGAGCAAGCAGGGCCCAGGAGTTCTGACTGTAAATTGGCCATGAGCAAGCAGGGCCCAGGAGTTCTGACTGTAAATTGGCCATGAGCAAATAAATTGGCCATGAGCAAGCAGGGCACAGGAGTTCTGACTGTAAATTGGCCATGGGCAAGCAGGGCACAAGAGTTCTAACTGTAAATTGGCCAATTCCAAGCAGGGCACAGGAGTTCTAACTGTAAATTGGCCATGAGCAAGCTGGGCATAGGAGTGCTGACTGTAAATTGGCCATTAGCAACCAGGGCCTGGGAGTACTGACTGTACATTGGCTGTGAGCATCAAGAGCTCAGGAGTTCTGGCAGTGCATTTAAAGTATGAATTAAGCATATGGGTAACTGTTAATGCATATGACAAAAGGTACTTTTTCTTTGAAATAAAAATTCAGGTAGTGGATTTCTGTTATCTGGGTGCCTGCTCTATCTTGGTGAATTATTGCCTAGTAGCTTAAGATAGCAGCTGATATCTTCCAAAATAACTAGAGATCTTATTAAGAAGGGCATAAACCAACAAGGGGGTCTGCATGTTGTCTTGGCTGGAAGTCAGAAAGCTGTGTGCTTTAAATTAAGAAGTTTCATTTGAAAATTAAAGTGGTACCCTGGCAGTCCCTTCACCTGAGCTGTGTGAGTAAAATTCATGCTGATCTACCCAGTGCAATATGGTTCCTTTTTCTGAGTGATGATAGACTGTGTTTTGATTGTCCTTCCTGTCACTAGTCCAAGAAGCAGAAAAATTGCCAGAAATGATTACACTGTCAAAATGCTCAGTATCACCCCTTAACCTGGGTTCGAGGTTATAAAACTTGAGAATAATCTCAAACTCAAAATAAAGCACACTGATTGGCTGTCAGTGTGCTTTATTTTGAGTTTGAGAATGTACTCAAGTTTTATAACCTCTGGGCCAGAGCTGACCAAGTAATTCATGCCAATTTTTTAGAGCAGCTGGCAGTGTGCTCAAAGTGAGTTAACTTCTGTTTACCGGTAAGCCCCAACCTGCAGTTCAGTCTTATTCTTATTTCTGAGCAGATGGCAGTCTGTATTGTGATGTCACTTCCTGTCACTGGTCAAGAAGCAGAGAATTGCCAGAAATGATTAACTGTCAGAATGCTTCAAGGAAGAATATTGCTGATATGAAAATATGCCATATCCAATATCTTTGATTCTGCAAAGCCCCATAACTAGCCTAAATAATGGGAAATTACAGTAATTGTTCTGAACTAAATGAACAACATGACTTAAAAAAAACGAAAATAGCTTGATTTGCAAACAGAGTAGATATGGATGAGGCTGTGCTCGTAAGGAGCCAAAACGTCTAGACCCTCCAGTGTGTAAATTTTTAATATGCTGCTGAAGCATTTTTGTTGCACCTGGTTTTGCAAGGTGAGATAGAAGGGTCCGGTTTCTCATCAGTCTGTCCATCAGTCAGTCATTCCATTCATCTGTCTGTCTGTTCATCAGTTCTGTCCTTCCATCCACAACATTGTGTCAGCCCTGTAGTGCTTAAGCCCATTTCCTTCAGACTATGACACCTACAATCATCAAACTTGGCATAAAGTTTCCTCTTAGAATGGTCTCAAGAACGGTTACCGTTGTGCCTATTTCTACCCTTGCCTTACTTATATTTTACACTCTGGTGACTTTTTGAAATTTAATGTCTAAAAGTACATCAACCCTACTGTTATGATCTGTTTCTTCATAGCTTTATATATGCCTATAATATCAAGGTTCTTTTTAGAATGATCTCGAAGACTGGTACTCTTACTTCTACCCTTGAACTATATTTCACACTCTGCTGTGTCAAATTTTACATCCAAAATTATGTCAACCGTAGCATTAAATATTCAGCCAACTTTGCATACTCTCTTCTCACAAATATGGCCTCTACCTGGGTGGCAGGGCAAGGCAGATGGGACATAGCATTCAGCGGAATGGTTGTTTGAAATTTTTTGCAGACATGAACTTTGTGGTCTTCTAATTTGGCTCTTTGACATATCTGGTAGTTGATAAAAATTGTGGATCTGAAAGGCAAACAGTTACAGACCCTAATCAGACTGATTCGTCAGGCATTTCTGACCCAATAGTTAGGATTATTATGGTAAATACCATAAAAACTCTATATATTGGGACAGTTAGGTCAAAGCAAATAGTGCAAACCCAGATCAGACTGCTTTTCAAGGAGCAGTCTGATCAGGGTTTACACTATTTAATTGCCATCCCGTTTGCATGTCTTTGGACATAATATTACGGTAATTATTTTTGGTGTCCCAATATTTAGAATTTTACGGTACCATATTCAAGCAATATTGAGAAATTTTCTAATTACTCATATATCTCTCCTGGGTAAGATTTCATTAATGAATTTCTTCTAGAAAGATATACTGAATAGATAATTAATTGAAAGGTCTTGTATTTCACTGTTGCTCTTCTGAAGTTGCTTCATTGATTCCTAAGCTGGAAACTTCCTGAAAATAGACTGAGATAATCAGTTTCTTAAAGAATTCAAGCTTGGGTTTAGACTAGAGCGGTTTAAAGATTTATAACAAACTTCAACTCCTCATAGGGACAGTTATCTATAAATTTACCCAGCACTTTCATGAATATTTTTTGTAGGGGATAATTAACATATCCAATTAAACCGCAAACATCTATAAGAAGATATATTTGACACTCCTCCTAATGACTTTTAATATTTGGACAGAAGTGTTTTGCACACAGGTCAGATTGCACAAAGGAGTTTTTGCAGCTGTCTGATCAGGATCCTCACTGTTTTCCATCTCACCAATAATTTTATGTTCATCGTGTCAGACAGTATAGAGCCAACTTTCTGAAGCTCAGGATAATAAATGTAACTGAGAAAAAAATTGTTGTGGTACTTTGTGTAACTATGGTAGCAATAAATGATGATTAATTGACTGTCAGTTTCTCTCTTATTAAAAATAAAGAAAATACCTGCCAAATTTCAAAACAAACATGCAAGGTCAGACCCAAAGATGGAGATCAGCACCCCTTACAGGACCAAAGAAAACAAGCTAACAAATTCCTCTCAAAAATGATTTATGACCCTTCAAATAGCAATGGGTAGCTCACTGCTGAATGACAACTGGGAATGAAAAAATGCTAAAAATTGCTGGGGACTTCAATGGAGTAATTAGCGAAGTGTCAAAGGCTGAATATCTTGAGACTGGCCCAGAGCTCCAGATAAGTTGGGGGGTGCTCGGACATTTCGGCCACGGACATTTCGGCCTAGGACGTTTCGGCCTAGGACAGTTCGGCCACGGACATTTCGGCCACAGAAATTGTCAAGGGTGGACATTTCGGCCTTTATCCAAAAGTATATTTTTATAATTAAATAAGGAATCATTTGAGTAACTTAAAGCTAAGTCTTAATGAATGCCAATGATTTGTTGTTGTTCTCTTGATGTTTTATGGACCTTCAGCATCTTTAAGGTTATTGTAAGCATCTAAAGGTGAATAACACGGTGAACAACTATTTCAACTACTTGAACTAGGGCCTTATATGATATCTGCTTAAGAGTTTTGATAGGTTTATAGCCCTTAAACACTTTTAACGTCATTTTGAGCATACTCAGGCGCATTTGTCATCCCAATCCACGGGCCAGTGTGGCCTTTATCATTCATGTGATGCCTATAATATCTTAATAAGCAAACAAATGGCTGATGAATCTGTGGTGCACCCATTTTTTGGCTTTAAGAGATATGGTTGGAGTTATTCTGAGCCCAGTCACATATTTTGGTGCCATGTTTGCAGAAAACCATACATACCATGTATCTGTGATGTTAAAGGTCTACAGTAGCATATTTTCATGTCCCCAATTTTTTCAGATTTGGCCGAAATGTCCATGGCCGAAATGTCCGTGGATGAAATGTCCATGGCCGAACTGTCCTAGGCCGAAATGTCCGTGGCCGAAACGTCCATGGCCGAAATGTCCTGCATTCCCGTTGGGGTATTTAGGATAATTCAAAGATAATTTTTCTTATTTCTCAATATAAACAATATAATGTTACCCCTCATTAGAACCGTCTCACCGAGACGGTTCAAATGAGGGGTCACAATATATGTTTCGATGGAGAAATTTAAAAAATTATCCCTAAATTATCCCTGTAATCCCTTCTTATCTGGGAGCTCTGCCACTGCAAAATGAGAAAGATGAGAATGAGAATTACAAGTGTAAATTGAAACCATTTCTCTGACAGACAGACAGCTCTGACTCTGGGGCAGGGGTGTCCATATAGAGCAACCTCTCATTCAGTATGCCAATCACTTGATGAGGGTCTGCCAACTTAGCTTGTTCACACATTAAGAATACTAGAAAAGAGCCCGCGCAAGCGCGGAAATATTTCATGATGGTCAAGTTTATATAAAAAAGTGAGTTTTAATTTTTCAATATAAATGGCCGTAGGCCCAGGTGAAGATATGACCTTTACCATGAATACTCACTTAAGCTTCATTTACCTAATTAGTTGTCTGCATCTACAAACTTTCAGGTAGCAGACTGCATTGTTGCTAAAAAAATCAACTTTTTTCACTTTTTCCTATAGAAAAACCTAAGTGGCTCAAAAGTTGACCTTGCCGCAAACAGATCAAGGTCATCACAGGGTCATCATTTATAAAAATTCTGTTGAGCTTTTGAGTCCTTGATGCGACATGCTAAGTTTCAAGATCATAGGATTTGTGGTTCTGGGGGAGAATTGGTTGATTTGATGCTTAACGTCCAAGGTAAACAGCTAAGGTCATGTCGGGATGGTCAGTTAACCTAACCACACTATTCCTGGGCAGGCTTAGACCTCCTAAGCAGTTAACCAGTACTAAGTGCACATACTTTCGCCAGTAACTGACAACTGCCCTTCTTGAATCAGCGGAAGGAGAAACGAAAGTATGTGGCCAGACCGGGTTTCGAACCCAGGACCTCTGACTTATGTCAGGTGCCCTACCGATTGCGCTACGCGGCCCGGCGTGGTTCTGGGGGAGAAGATTTTTGAAATATTTTACCATAATAAATGTTTGCCATCTTGGTTATGTGACCTGTCCTGGGTATTTTTTTTTCTGAAAAATTGGGTCCAGGAACGTTTTGGGGGAAAATATTCAAGCCCTCTGAAGACTAAAGGCTGAATCATTGAAATTGATTTGTCTGCTTCGCTGGAAAAAATGCCCTTTCTTACCTGGCGCATATGTGTTAACCTTAGACATTTTTAATTTTTGTCTTTTCGAAAGTTCAGTTCAGTTTGAATTATCCAAACGACGTTACCCAAGTGGCTCAGCGGTACGTAACCATAGCCGCACACACTTGGCGCCGTGTGTCCGTCCAACTTTTCGAAAGACCATGTGCGTTGAGCTTTATTCTTCAATGGGCGAGTTCGATTGGCTGCTC
Organism: Ctena decussata; assembly: GCA_963989385.1. Taxonomy (NCBI): domain Eukaryota; kingdom Metazoa; phylum Mollusca; class Bivalvia; order Lucinida; family Lucinidae; genus Ctena; species Ctena decussata. Next base: position 8,654,823 of record OZ022498.1, read on the forward strand.
GTATTGACTATCGTTCTGGAAGAAAATGGGTCATTTCGAGCCAGGGCCGTCGGGACTATGACCATTTAGTTCTTCATCCGTTTAGACATATGAGCAAAAATACAAAAATAAATCGTTATTTATGGGGAATGACGTACGTTCATGGGTCGGATTTTTGCATTAGAACCTGCTAAATTTGGACTTGCTAAGCAGCGCGCCGATATAACGACGCAGAACCGAAACGACCGGATTAATTTAAAACGTGTATTCGGGTCCTACTTAAGACAGAAAAGGACTTTTGCCACCGAAAAGAACTTTCGGGCACCGAAAAGGACTTTTTAAATGCCATTTTATGCGATAAAAACGTTTGAAATCTATAAAGGGTAAAATATTTTATTTCTAAACATAATTTTCTGGAACGTTAAGTGAAAAATGCCCTTTTTGGTGCCCGAAATTCGGCATTTGCGATGTCCTTTTAGGTACATGGCGTCTCTTCACTGACCAGAAGTGGGGTCTTTTTCGGTGCTGTTTTTTGTTGTAAAATTTTAGGATGAAGATACTACAATTCACAAACTTATTATTCAAGCGCTGATTACTATAATGATGATATAAAAATTTCTAAAACATATGTTTTATATGACATTTAACGGCAAATAAAAGTCCTTTTCGGTGCCCGAAAGTTCTTTTCGATGGGGTAAGTCCTTTTCTGTTTTTAGTAGGACCGCGTGTATTCGAGTACACGATAATTTCACTCGAACGCACCCATTGTTGACAAAAAAAATTCGACCAATAGTCGAAGTTTCTAGAAAAATACTTGGGAGAATTTAAAATGAAAGACGAATTTAATTGCCAAAGTCTTTAAATCTACGTGAAACTAAAACACACGCTAACCGAAATTATCAATGATAGCAATATGCGAAAGAACCAGTATAGAAATTACGCTTGAAAATGCCACCAATTTTGCAGTTTATGCGTTACTTCGTTTATTTAGTATTATAGATAACAGTATTTCTTTCATGATTTACAATTTAATACCAGTTAGTTTATATGGCTTGCTAAAATGACTTCACCCTGGCTGTCTCACCATTCATATTTAATACAGTACATGTATACGCTTAGTAACACTGCAGAATCTGATAATTTGCAGACCCGGCTTTTGCACATTGCAATATACATGTTCAAAATCTTATACGTAAAAGCACAATGAATCTGTCTTATAGTTTCCAGACTAGGCTTATGTATAACTGAATCTGTCTCATAGTTACTGCCAGGCCAAGCTTTCACACATCACAGTACATGTAATCTATCCAAATATTGAGGTCCAGCACACCATGATATTGGTGACGAATTTCATTATCTATTTGTATGTAATCATTTTAATTCAGATAGAAAGCTATTTTCAATATCATATTTCTATAAAAGACCCAATATTATTAAATTTAAGGAACTATTATCTACTGAAAATGTAAACTTAAATAAAACTTCTTGTTAAATGAAGAAATTTTCAAATGCTAATTAAGTTATCAAGTTTTTAACAGTTAGTTTCTCATAACTTGTTATCATATATGTGTTTCAGTATTTTTTGTTAGTCCAATTTCTTTAAAGCATGTCATGTGTTTGAATATGACTATTTTTACAATATACATATTTGCCTGTTTATGTATATGTGCATACTCTTACAACACCTGCATGTGGCCTGAGTTTTATATTCAATTAAGCAGAGACTGTTCTATTCTGTTCTGTTCTGCCAATAGCAGCTGTCTTTATTAGGTTAAAAGATCCCAGCGGGCACATGACGTGGAAATGACGTCATACTGACATTGATGCGACGTCAGTACAACGTTATTTCAACGTCATGTGCCTGCTGGGATGGGTGTTTTTCCTTCCATTAAAACAACTCCAAACATCTAGATCTGTCTTAAAATACAGATCTAGATTCTTGGGATTGTTATAGAAGGGGAAAATCCATCTCACGGCATATCCAATATCACAAGACTGATTTAAATATTTGGGTAACTTTGAAATGGAAAAAAAAATGATTTAGATATTTGGGTAACTTTGAAATGGAAAAAAAATGATTTAGATATTTGGGTAACTTTGAAATGGAAAAAAAATGATTTAGATATTTGGGTAACTTTGAAATGGAAAAAAAAATCATGTATTTAAATTAATACTACATGCCTAAGCCAGCACTGGTCAAATTTGGTTGGTACATGGTTGAACATGGTTATATGATTACCACCAACCAGAGCTCCAGATAAGAAGGGGTAAGAGGGATAATTCAGAGATAATTTTTCTTATTTCACAACAAAAACATACATTGTTACCACTCATTAAAACTGCCTTGGCGAGACAGTTCTAATGATGGGTCACAACATATGTTTTTATGCATAATTATAGATAGTTATCCTTCAGTTATCCCTTTTACCCCTTCTTATCTGGAGCACTGACGAACCATGCTTAAACATTGATCTAGTAACCTCACCTTGGATCTCACTTTTCTTAATCATCAGCATTAAACTGATTTATAATCAAACAGTAAAATATGAATTATTAAATCAATCCTTTTGAGTCTGATATATCAAATCTCTGTAACTGACATTTATTATATGATTAAAGAACTGAACAGTGTTATGCCAGGTCAGTTAGAGGGAATGTTGCTTTTTCATTACAGGCTGAAAACATAACAATATAAATCTGCATAAATGAAGTAATGCTTCAATTTCATTACAATACAGAATAGAAAAGAACTTTATTGTATATAAAACTTAGGCCACACGCAGGTGGCATAAGATCATGCACATAAAGGTAAACATATCATGTGATAATAGTCATATTCAAACATCTGACATATATTAATGGAATGGGTGAAAAAAGCTACTGAAACACTTATTTAGTTTTCTTTTTTTTCCCTGTTTTATTGCACTGCGTGAATACTAGCACTCTGTCAGATGATCATTCAAAATGTTTCTCTTGATTGTAAATTTACAATGGAAATTTTATCAAAACCAGAAGCAGATATACAAAACTTCCTTTTGTCAGTGTAGATCTACTTTCGATTTATACACACAAACATTGCATCATGTTGGTAACTGTTTTGGCATCAGGTCAATCTCAAGATTGACCATGGTCCATTATGGAATTCCAAATTGGACTGCTCAATCTTGAGATAGTTGATTGTCGCAATTGCGGTTATGGGTGCCTACTGACATAGCTCACTTGAGTCATATTCATGAAAGTTTTTGTCAACTGGTAACTCAGTGGGTTAAGCCCTGGCCTAATTATCTAGTGGTCCAGATTGGAGCCCCGCTTGAGGCGAGAATCTTTCCACCGCAAACAGGTTCGATTGCACACAGTCTTTCATTATCACCATCTCATTGCCTGATATGACTGAAATACTGTTGAAGAGAACATAGAATCGTAAGTCATCCATCTATCAGCCTTTGTAAAAGTGGCAGGAAAAAAATTTGGGTATGTATCGATTCACCTTAAAACAATTAAAATGCAGCAGGGTCTTTTTTTGCAATGTATATCAAATAATAAATTCCCTATGCATGTTACAATTGTAAAAAAATAGCATTAATAAAATACATTTGTATTTGATACAGATTGCCTGAGTAAACGAAATCTTCATCGGGCCATATTATCATAACAATAACACACTTTAAGTTGCACAATGCCTCATGGGTTAACTTAATTATTCATGGAATATTTTAAACCAACTTCAAAGTCTAAATTTATTACAAAGTATTCCTAGAAGCAAAGATTTTAATGATGAAACTCTCACTCCATAAATTAAATATTTATAAATAAGGTAGTATACAGTATTAAACTAAATATCTGATAGCTTAAGTCAGAAAAGATGCTGGGGCTATTATCTGATATATCAGGATAAATTAGATATCTTACTATCTGATGTAGTGTATAAGGTATTTCTTATTGCATACTAGATATCTTATATAACAAAATTATCAGATATATATTGATACTATCCTGTCTGTACAAAGCCCACTGACTTGGTCAGGTTTCCCTGGACATTGTCCATGGACTCACTGGACATTTACCATGGACTCAGTGGACAGTCTGGACAATGTCCATGGACACTGGACAAAGTCCAGTGAATCCATGGACAAAGTCCAGTGAGACCAGCCAGTCTGGACAATGTCCATGGATTCAGTGGACATTATCCATGGTCTCAGTGGACATTGTCCATGGACTCAGTGGACAGTCTGGAAATTGTCCTTGGACACCCAGGACATTGTCCAGGGAGTCCAAACAGAGTCCACTGAGTCAATGCCTGAGTGGACATTGTCCAGTCTGAGTTGGTTAAAAAATTGAAGTTAAGTAGTCTCCCTTTAAATTTAAGTAAAAATTCTAGTTATTTGAATTAATTACTTACAAACAATTATTTATAATATCTAAGTAGACAAGAAAACAATTAACACCATCTAGGTTTCCATCTATACAGGGAACTTACAATTTGGCATTTTTATTATGATTTATAAT